>JAJLXE010000005.1:678039-897311 GCA_030571095.1 Hansenula sp. yHMH451
AAAAAAAAAAAAAAAAAAAAAGATTCAAAAGGAAAAAAGAGGCGTAATCACAAAATTGAAAAAGATCATTACGCAACGCAAAAACTGAATATTTAAACTAATATTTAATAGAATTCTTTGCCCCTTTTTACAAATTTCATTGTTATTCACTTCATTATCATCGTTATAATTGCTGCTGAATGACTCAACAAGCATTATCTTTCAGTCAAATCTCCTTTTTAACGTTCCAAGCTGTTGTTCAAGTTATTATTGTATGCTTTGCTGGATTTTGGGCTGCAAAGACTGGGTTATTAAATAAAAATGGTCAAAAAATAGTTTCAACATTAAATGTTGATATTTTCACTCCTGCTTTAATTTTCAGCAAATTGGCAAAATCACTAAGTATTAAGAAATTAATTGAAATTATTGTTATACCCATTTTTTATGCAATCTCTACAGGGATCTCTTATCTTGTTTCTCAAATTGTTTCAAAATATTTACAATTGGATGAATATGAATCAAATTTCCTCATTGCAATGTCCGTCTTTGGGAATTCCAATTCATTACCTGTCAGTTTAACAGTTGCTCTATCTTATACGTTACCAAATTTGGAATGGGAAGATGTTGATGATGATACTCCTGATCAAATAGCTGCAAGAGGTATCTTATATTTGTTAATCTTTCAACAAATTGGTCAAGTCTTGAGATGGTCTTGGGGTTATAACACATTGTTGAAGAGGAAACCACAGCCCTTGACTTCATATACTGTCGATATTGAAGATCAACATGAAAGATCTCAAGCAAAATTGATTAATCATAATTCACAAGAAGAAGATGAAAATTCAACAACAGGAACTAAAACGAACCATAAACCTTATTTGAATTCAAGTTATAATTCCTCTCAAACTGATCATTTATTAGGAAGTAGTAATAATAATTCTGAAGATGAATATCAAGATCATGAACAAGGTCAAATTGATTTCCATTTCCAAGATCAATCAATTTGGGCTCAATTAAAACAAAAATTAACTAATGGCTGGCTCAAATTCAACAGTTTCATGAACCCTCCATTATATGCAATGGCTGCTTCTGTTGTTGTTGCCTCCATCCCAACTATTCAAAGGGCCTTCTATGTCGATAATGGATTTGTTCAGAACACTTTATCAGAAGCTATTAGACAATTAGGTTCAGTTTCTATCCCTTTGATTTTAATTGTATTAGGCTCAAATTTATATCCTTCATCAGATATCCCTCCAGCTTCTTCAAATTATAAAAAAATCGTTATTGGTTCCTTACTATCACGTATGGTTATCCCACCTTTAATCTTGTTACCAATCATTACATTAGTTGTCAAATATGTTCAAATTAGTATTATTGATGATCCAATTTTTCTTGTTGTTGCATTTATCTTGACAATTTCTCCTCCTGCTATTCAATTATCACAAATTTGTCAATTGAATGAAATTTTTGAAAAAGAAATGGCTGGTGTTCTGTTTTGGGGTTATGTTATTTTAACTTTACCAACAACTATCCTTACCGTTTCTGGTGCCTTAAGAGTTTTAGAATGGGCTGTTGATGATTATTAAATCAATTTGAAATAGCTATATTGATTATCCTACAATTCTTTCATCTTATTGTCACATATATATTTTGTAGTTATAAATAATTACTCATTCAGTACCAATAACTAATGATTTAACAATTGTATAATCTTCAATACCATATTTGGATCCTTCTCGACCAAATCCAGATTCTTTAACACCACCAAATGGTAATGCAGATTCACTAATTGCACCAGTATTAATCCCAATCATACCAACTTCTAATCCTTCAGCAACTTCCCATAATTGATTAATATCTCTTGTGAAAAAATAACCAGATAATCCAACATCAACACTATTATTTAATTTCAAAACTTGATCAACAGTGGAAAATTTAATAAATGGAGCTATTGGTCCAAAGATCTCTTCAGTGAAAATTTCCATTCCTTCATCAAGATTTGTTAAAATCGTGGGGTTAAAGAAATTATCACCAAGCGAAGAATCAACTCCACCTCCGATTTCCACTTTGGCTCCTTTACTAACAGCATCTTCAACTAAACTTGTCATTTTCTCAACAGCTTTACCATTGATTAATGGGCCATGTGTAACACCATTTGTTGTATCATAACCTTTACCCAATTTGAAACTTGAAACTTTTGCAATAGCTAATTTGAGAAATTCATCATAAACATCTTCTTGAACAAATATTCTATTGGCACATACACAGGTTTGTCCACTTTGTCTAAATTTACATTGTACAAGAGCATCAATAGCCTTGGAAAGATCAGCATCATTGAAAACAATAAAGGGAGCATTCCCTCCAAGTTCAAAACTCGTCTTTTTTAACGTTGATGATGCTTGACTTTGTAAAATTTTACCAACATTTGTGGAACCTGTAAATGATATTTTTTTAATCTTTGGAGCTTCACATAATAATTTACCAATCTTGGAAGTATATTCATGATCTGTTGCTAATACATTAACAACACCAGCTGGCCATTTAGCTTCCACCGAGGCCAAATATGCAATTGCCAACGCAGTCAATGGAGTCTCACTAGCTGGCTTAATAACACTAGTACAACCAGCTGCAACTGCACATCCTAGTTTCCTTGTAATCATAGCTGCAGGAAAATTCCAAGGTGTCATTATACCAACAACTCCAATTGGTTGACGTATTGTGATGATTCTCTTATTAGCAGTAGCTGATGGAATCACATCACCATATATCCTTGGAGCTTCCTCTGCAAACCATTGGAAAAATGAAGCAGCATATGTGATTTCTCCAATACATTCAACTAGAGGTTTCCCATTCTCATAACAAAGAATCTTGGCCAAGTCTTCCTTATGCCTTGTCATTGAATCATATAAATCATAAAGTAGTTCGGAACGTTCTCTAGCACTTGTCTTTTTAAATGTTTGGAAAGTATCATAAGCAATATCAATAGCTTTTTCATAATCTTCTTGTGATGCCTTGGAAACTTTTATAATCTCTTCATTTGTAGCTGGATCACGAACTCCAAATTCTTTCCCTAATTTACCAGAAACCCACTCATTGTTAATGAAAAGCTTTGTTTGTAGTAAATCTTTGGTTTGTAATTGTGATTTCAATTGAGTGTAGACTTGAGATGACATCTTGGAATGGAATTGTCTTACAGTTCTCACAATACCTTTAGAATTTTGTAATTTAAACATATTATGAGATGCTTTTATATACATCAAGCCAAGTAGCCAACCCGTATCACTCCTGAATCAATTGAGGAGTAATGATCAATTTTAATGAATTAGAGACATTTTATTGTCAATCACTAATCCAATTCAAAGTTTCCATCAAATGTCCGTCGTACGTTAATACTTGCTTTCTTTGTGTCTCATTAGGAATTATACCCCGGAATTTTTTAGCAAATTATAACCGCGCGCGCAGATTTGCCCAATATTGATGAACTACAACGATTTGATAAAATGGATCATAACGGTTTAAAAGTCTTGATTCATAATTTATTGTATTATTCTATTTACAATTGTACAATTAATAATGTTCCATGCCTGCATGCTTATGCCTTTTGGATTTCAGTGCTTATTAATTAGTTCAGTTGGATTCTTCAGCTTTAGCCTCTTTAACTGGAGCTTCATTCTTAACATCACCAAATAATTCGTTGAAAATTTGTGAATAATTATCAACAAATAATGGATCGAAATCTTTCTTCAATTTCTCATCTAAATCATCAAAATCGTTTTCATTATTTTTAGGTAAAAAGATTCTCTTGATACCATTTCTTTGTGCTGCAATTAATTTTTCTTTTAACCCACCAATTCTCAAGACTTTGCCAGTTAATGTAATTTCACCAGTCATGGCAATTGCAGGTAATGGTTTGTTCAATGCTAATGAAATCAATGCAGTAGTCATGGTAATACCAGCTGATGGACCATCTTTTGGAATAGCACCTTCTGGACAATGAACGAAAACATTATGGGTTTTGAAATATTCATTCTTAACATAAGATTTTGCAACTGCGAATGAAACATTTGTACTTTCTTTCATAACATCACCTAGTTGACCAGTGACTCTTAAATCACCACCTTTTTCACTAACTTCACCAGCACTTTCAACATATAATGAAGTACCACCGATTTGAGTCCATGCAAGACCCATGATAACACCTGGTGGAGTAACTTCATACAGCCTATCACTTGTATAAATTGGAGGTCCAATATAGTCCTTCAATGTTTCTGGTGTAATGTTCAAAGCGAAGTCACTTGGTAATGTAACAGTTTCCACTGGAATATCTTCTTTTTTAACAGCCTCTCTATCAGATTTTGGTTCACGATGATCAATATTTGGTTTGATTTCCTCGGTTGGTTCTGTAGATGATTTTTCAATATGATCAGTAACAGCTTTGAAAGCAGCCTTTCTGTAAACTTTTTCAACCAATTGTTTTAGTCTTCTAACACCATTTTCTTTGGCATATTGTCTAACAATGTTTTCCACGGTGTCATCACCAATAGTGATATTTGCATCACCAAGACCTGATTCAATTTTAGCTGATGGAATCAAATAATTCTTAGCAATTTGAACTTTTTCTTCGGAAACATAACCTGGAATTTCAATAACTTCCATACGATCCAATAATGGTCTTGGTATAGTGTCTAAAGTGTTTGCTGTACAAACAAACAATGCTTTGGAAAGATCGATTGGGAAATCCATATATTGATCCAAGAACTCGTTGTTCTGTTCAGGATCTAATAATTCCAAAAGGGCAGCAGAAGGATCACCATTGAAACCAGAATGGTTACCAATCTTATCAATTTCATCAATCAAAATCATTGGGTTCATGGTGTGTGTTTTCTTCAGAGCTTGGATGATACGACCTGGCATAGCACCGACATATGTTCTTCTATGACCTTTAATTTCAGATACATCACTTAACCCACCAACGGAGATTCTGAAAAAATTTCTGTTCAGAGCTCTAGCAATGGATTTACCAATAGAGGTCTTACCAACACCTGGTGGACCAACAAAACAGATGATCTTACCTTTAACAGTACCCAGTAATTTGGCAATGGCAATAAATTCTAAAATACGATCCTTAACATCTTTCAAACCATAATGGTCTTCTTCCAAGGTCTTCTTGGCATCTGCAATGTTGAAAGTTTCCGGGGTATAATTACCAAATGGAACGTGAGAAATCCAATCTAAGTAATTTCTAGTAACACCAAATTCAGACATATGTGGTTCTAAAGTTTGTAGTTTTGTCAATTCATCGTCAACAATTTTTTGAATAGCTTCTGGAACAACATAATCTTTCATTCTTTCATTAATTGTGTCAATAATTTTTTGACGACCATCATCCATACCCAATTCTTTCTTGATTTGCTTTAATTTTTCCATCAAGACGTATTCTTGTTGTTTTTTACTGATTTTAGCTTCCACATCTTTGACAATCTTATCATAAAGTTGAACTTGTAAAACTTCTCTCTTTAATAAGGTCAAACCAAGTTCCAATCTTTTTTCAATATTCATTTCACTCAAGACTTCTTGAATTTCAGAAACTTCACCAACACATAGTGAAGCTGCAAAATCGGCAAGATCACCAGCATTATCATAAATAGATCCATTTTCACGGTCACTGAAAGTGGCAATTTGTTCCTTAATATGATGGTTGTATTGCGAGGCATCTTTCAATACTCTCAGAATTTCACTTGTTAGGGCATTAAAAACTGGTGATTTCTTATCATATGGTTCCGCTTTCAAAGAGGAAACATTGACTCTTGTAACTTCATATTGAGAAAGAAATTCAACTGGGTTATATTCCGATTCTTCATCAATCTTATTGATCAAACGTTCTTCCTTTTCAGATTGAACTTCCGATTCTTCTAATGATTTGCCTTCATTGATTAAATCTTGTTCAACTTCCTTCTCCAGTTTTTCCTTATCGATATTTTCATCGGTGATGACTTCACCTAATTTTGTTGGAGGAAGGATGTCATCGATTTTGATTCTTGAATGTGGGTACAGAACCACAGTCATTCCTTCATTACCGTGTGTATCTTTCACCATATGGGAGGATGTGATCTGAGCAAAAACACCTGTTGGGAAAACCTCATCTACACTTGTAATCAAGTCACTATCAGCTTGTTCATCCTTAAAGGCAAAAACACCGACATATGGCTTACTTTCATCAACTAGCTTAGTAACGGCTTTTATAACTTGTGGGTCTGTAAGTCTGATGGCTTTATAAAGACCTGGAAACAATGGACGTTGTGTTATTGGAATAGCCATTACTTGTGGGTAGATTTCTGGGTTATGTTCAATTTGGAATGTTCTGAATTTACTGCTTTTAGCACCTTGATCATCTCCGCCGTCCGAGTTATCACCACCATTTGATGAGGATGAAGCACCTCCAGCGGCTGATTTTGTAGATTCTGAAGATTCCTTGGACACGGTATCATTATTCTTTGAAGGTGTATCTTTCTTCTTCTTCTTTTTCTCAACTGGTTTCTCATTTTTTGTAGGTTCATTTTCTGGTTTATCAGACTCCTCATTTTCTTGTTGTTTAGATTTGTCATCTTCCTTCAAGATTAATTGTTCAGTTAAACGGTTGTTAATTGAGTCAAAATCTGGGACATTTTGACCAACTGATGTTGGATGCAAATTTGTCTTTGAAACAAAAGATGAATCTTTCAGCAGGTCAGTATAAGAGACACTTGATGCATATCTGATGGATAATGTTGAAGCTTTTTGTAAATTGACCCGTTGATTCACGCTCAACAGCGATCTCAAGCAGCTTCTCGAACGCAACATGGTACCAATGGGTTAGCAATGCTATGCGCCTAGAATATGAAGAGGTTTTGAGCTAGGTAGATATGTGTTGTAATCACTTTTGACAAGAAGTGGCAACAAGATTATGGATCTCCATGGTCGAACTTGACGATGGAGGTGATTTTCCAATGGTGTCCGGATGTTCATTTATATGACGTCCATCAAAAGATCTGTCAATTTGTGATTAATAGATGGAAGCTTGAAAATTCACGAGAGAATTATTGTTGGGAGCTGAATTCGTTATGAAATGGGAGTCTGTTACTACAACTGACATCTTCTGTGCCTTGAGCATAAAATAACTTTTGATTATTTCTGAAAACAAAAAAAAAACTATAGTACAATACTATGTATATATATACAGCGGAGCCGAATAGTCTCCCCACGACTCACGATCCAGTCTAATAAAACAGTTGGAATAAGATGAGATGAAATGATAGAAAAGAAGCTTTTAGTTATTGTGATTCAGAACTATTATTCCGTGTCATTAATTGAATTGAAATTGTATAAAAAAGTTTGTAATTTACCTAGTCTTCAAAGTATGAAGAATCAGTATTGGTCATTATTAGTATATTCATATAAGACACCATCTTCTCCTTCAGTTTTCAAACCACTAGAGCCATAATGTTCGTTACTATGGCTAGTAGCTTCCTCACTCCCATCTTCTATTTGACCTTGTTGGTGGTGATCATCCAAAGACAACATATCATCTTCTTCGACATCTTTCATCGAATTTATTATATCGTGGTGCATATGGTTTTCCATATCCAAATCATCTTCACCATGTAATGGAATATTAGTGATTTCTCTCTGAAGTTGCTGTTGCTGCTCATACACAGCGTTATTTGCTTGTTTCCTTGGTCTTTTAGTCTCACCACGCTCTTGTTTTAATGCCTGTTGTTCTCTATATTTAGCAAGATATATCTTCAAAATCTCCGAGTAATTTTCAAACCCCAGACTCGACATTGCAAATAATATGTCTTCCCCATTGATTGTTTTCCTCTTTTCTGATAGGCATTTATCACTTGATTCACTCGTTATGAATGATATAAATTCAGAAACGCATTCTTGCATACACTCTTTGGCATCTTTTGAAACTTTGGCAGTGGATGGAAGTGTGTTTTTCATCAATCTTGCAACGTTCGCAATAGGGAGCCATCTATCTTGTTCTCTCAACTCGATTTCTTGGTGTTGTTTCTCCGTTAGAGGAGGGAGTGAGCTATTGATGCTACCATCTCCACTGTTCTCAACGTTCATAGTTCAAAACTGCTTGGGTACAATATATCTCAATTTTAGTCGAAGACAGGTGGATAGGCGACAGAATATCGTTTAAATGACAGCGGCAGCGGATTATAAGTAGCCAACAAACAATATCACCTCTTTAAAATGATATTTTGAACCCTTTTTATTTGGATGTTTGCAAAAATTAAATTTCCAGTTATGTGAATATCTCGATATTCGTGATTACATTTCTTTGTCTTCGATTAGTTATTTTTTTCTGCGAGAAATGAGAAGGCTAAAAATTTCGCCAAAGAAGCGACAAAACTGCCAGAATAGGCAATCAGTAATGAAAATTGTGCCATTTGCGATAATTGAGTAAGAAGTTCGCGAAAATGGATGAAAAACTATGAAAAAGTAGATTTTGACGCGTTTACGATTCAAATTAAAATGTTTCTGATTTCTTTGTTGAAGAGGTGAATCTATTGAATAGACTAAGAAAGATCAAGAAAAGATGCCACCAAAAGGTTGGAGAAAAAGCGCAGATGGGTCTTATCCAGTTCCTTCCAAGGAAAGAGATATGATCTCTATTGATGATATTCTGTTCCCAAAGGCCACAGTGAACAGATTAGCCAAAGCTATATTGCAAGAAGGTGGAATCATATCTAAAGATAGTTCCACCGTTATACAGAGAAGCGCTACAGTATTTGTTAGCTTTCTACTGGTTCAGTAAGTGCCTTACTGGTGTTTGTGACTCATAAGTGACCAATTCAACTAACCTAGAATAATTTAGTGCCAGAGCACATGCAAAGATATTTGGGAGAAGAACCATATTGCCTCAAGATATAGTTAATGGTTTACTCTCTGCTGAATTCTCTTCTTTTATGCCAACTGTCAATGATGAATTGGATGCATTCCAAGAAAGTAGAATTTTATTGAAACAAAAGAGAAAAGAAGCTAAAGAAAAAGAAAACGCTACTGAAGGGGCTAAGGATACCATTGACGGAAATGCAAAAGAAAGTAACGAGACTAAGGAAAATGAAGATGAGGAAGAAATTGACAGTCTTGAAGAACTAAATGAAGGTGAATTTGAGCAACCAGTTTCCAAGAAGATAAAATCACTCGCTAATGCCTCTAGAGAAGACACAGTAAGCGAACCAGATACGGATCAGTAGATAGTACTGATTTTAATGAGAACAGATGAATAAAGTACCAACAATAACTATGTAGATCAAGGAATTGACAATCAGTTTGAGCTTCTATTTGTTCAGCGAAGCATTTGGGGTATTATAAATCGATCTTGATCGCTGTTCGGTGGTTCAAAAAAAAAATTAGCTTCAAGTGTCTACTGTTCATTGTACAAATGTATCCCTTTTGGACAGTCAAAAGACTGGGGTAAGACACTTGCAAATTATGAAGCTGACCAATGTGCACATATTGGACTGAGAAAACAGTGTCATTTATGACATATCACGTCTAGATGGTCTTGAGTGCCCGTTCTCTATTAAAATTCGCATGTTGACACAAAAGCTAATATTTGCTTTGCAACTAAGAAGTGATTAAAAAGCTTTTAATCGGTATAGTATTGTTCATTTACAGATAGGTCCAACCATGGAAGATTGCCAGAATGGGTTGCCCTCGCTTGCCACAAGAAATTCTGAGAGTTGTTGCAGAGAACATTACAGACCCTTTTACTTTACATGGGTTGTATTTTGTACCTGAACTACAGCATCATTTTTGCACGGAACTCTGGATAGCACCCAAGCCTGAATGCTTTCCCTATCGAGTGAATGCTAAGGTCAAATCCGAAGTTTATGACGATGCTGGAAACTATCTTTATCCTGCTATTATACTGAATAGTGAAGCGTGGGATACTAGAAGTGACCCAAGTCTCTTAAAATACATGGAGCAAGATTTTATGGGAAATTATATTCATGCTGAAGAAAAATGTGCTTTGAAACATTTCGTTGGTCTTCAAAACGAAGTGAGGCCTTTACCACCTCTGCTCAAAGGAGCAATTGGAGCCAACTGTATTATTAAGATACACACACCAAATTTAAACGGAGAACCAGAAATGAGAGATCTATGTTTTATTTTGGCCTATATCGCTACCGAGTATCCCTCCAAGAAAATAAGAATATCCAGCGACGACCCCCAGTTTAGGGTTTCTCCATACATTAGAAGTTTTCTACCACATAAGATGATTATTGGTTATGATTTCCCTGAAGTGTGTGTCTTGAGCCAGATGGATACATATGATATCCTTTTGAATAGTGCTAGTTCGCCGTGGTATAACTTTTCAAAATTTCAATATCTTCGAACCAGTTCAATTGCTAATTTTACTTTTTCATGTTCGAAACACAAAATAGTGGCACCGTTTTTAAAAAGCTTGGAGATTGTGGTTCATGAAAGTGCCTATGAAACAAGACCTGATTTTTTCGATTTTTTCATAGCTCCTGATTTGCAAATTTTGAAGTTTATCAGTCCAGATGAGAAAGATTATCAACCAAGAAAGATTAAGAATGCTTATTTAGATGTCTCTAAGATTTTTACGCATTTCCCGCGTTTGAATGTTTTGCAAATCACAACTTCTAAGTTCGTTCTTATGTCAGTTTGGTTCACCACCGAAGGATCCAATTTTAAGAATCTTGTGCTTGCAAATCAAGAGGAACCAGGGCCAAAAATTTCCAATTGGAATTTTGATGCCTTAACTTTTCTTCGCCTAGATCACACAGCAATACGGCAATTACCTGTGTTTTTGAAAAACTGCAATCTGTTGAAAGAACTTCAAATTTATGAACTTTCAAGTTTGAACAAGATTCTGTATCTTTCATTTCCATGTTTGGAACGTTTAACATTGGTGCATCATGGATCGACAGAGTATTCAAGTATTTCATTGATTGATCTATTTTTCCCCCAATTACAACAAATGCATCTTGAAGTGAGAGCTTTTGCCTTGAGGATTGAAAATCTCACAGTTCCCAAGCTAAAATCTTTAAACTTTAAATGGCAATCACAAACTGAAATTTACAACGTCGGGGCCTGTTCTTTAGAACAGATTCAATCAACGGAATTGGAACACTTGGTTTATACCCTGAAGCATTTTGAAGAGTTTTTCGATTTGTTGGATGTTTCGTTATTTGAACGATTGAATGAAATTGAATTGCGTATACACAGTGATCATGACGGACAGGAATTTAAACAATTACAGAATGATTTCCGTTCCTTGTTCAAAACAAGGTTCCCTAATAAACCTGTTGACGTTGTTACTTTTACAAACTTGAACTTAGAAAATGCTGAATTATAGCATTGAGAACACAACCAGAGATGATACACTTGAAAATCTTGATATTTTTCGCTAATGTTTAGATTGTAGCTTCATATTGGAAGCGCCTTCTACTATATCGTGACTTTTGCTACCGAGGCACAGAAGTAATAGCCTAATAGAAGCACAACAAGCAGATTGTAGTATATTAAATTATAGTACTTGAATTATCATGAATGGGGGTGAAGCACTCATGAGCAAATAATGTATTTCCACAATTATTAATGTTGTATAACGACAAAAATATTCCTAGTTTATCCAATGAGTATTTTGAGCAAAATGAGAAGAAATGACGCTCCAAGTATTATCACCACAGCCCAAAACTTGACATTGTTCCACCAAAGTCTTCTTTTAACCCTTGTTGTATTTGTTCTGAAGTTACTAGATAATGTATTTATTCTATCAGTTTTATTAACCAATAAATTTATTCTTTCATTTCTTTCTAAAACTTGTTCAATATTATCATTCAAGACATATTTTACTTGATTTAAATCGTTCTTAGTTATTTCTATCAAATTTCTTTGAAATTGAGATTCTTGAAATTTGATGATTTGATTAAACCTAATCTTAAATTCAATGTTAGAAGAATTTGACTCTTTATAATCTCTAAACTCCTTGATTATGGTGTCTAATGTGAGTAGTGGGAACGAGCGTGGGATATCAGTAGCACATATGGTCAACACAGTGATAAGATCATTTGAAGGGAGGATAAATTTCAAAAAATACAAAGATAGGTTCAAGTTCAATATATCTAGGGGCACTGAGCCTACCAGAGAATCTGAGGAATTGATAACGCTGATTTGAGTGGAGATCGTTTCATTCAAGTTGAATAGTTTGTACTTGGCTATGATCACTTGGTTTTCAAAAGTGTAAAGTGTGGTGGAGTTGAGGGTGAATGTTGTGTGGATTACTTATATGTGTTAGTGCTTGTGTAAACAGTAAAAAGCGTGATTTTTTTGGGCGAAGATTGGGTACTCACAGGAACTGTCGATATTGTTTTCTTCTGCCATGGTAAACTATATTAAAGATATAGGTTACTTGAGCGTTGTAAGCTGTAGCGACTGCGATCGATTTGTTGTTGAATGAAGATTAATGTTGTGTGTATCTATGCTTCCATTCTAATTTTACCACTTTTGGCACAAAAATCCGCGAATATCGAGTGTTTAGTGTTTACTATTTGGAACGATTCTATCACTGCTACCAACTTGAGAAGCTAAAGAAAATCACTATTCTTTTCTGGTTAGACATTTTATTATTTCTTAAAATGTTGATTTGACTAAGTCATAAGAGCAAAATGCCTCAAAAGGGATTTTTTGCTTTATCTAAATATATTGAAATTTCACATTTTAGATCCGTTATAAAGAATTAACAAAACTTTTTAAATTTATATATAGCGATACCATGGATATATGCGTAGGCCGATAAAACTGTACATAGGGTGAAAGTAGGTAGGCAGATAAGAGTGTTATAGATTTTATTTTGAACACAGCAACGATTCAAGTTAAATGTTTACTTCACTTGAAGAGATATAGCCAAAACCACGGTGACTTTAAGATGTAGTGTGAATTTGAAAGTGGAGTATAATCCTTATCATCTACACAATTTCAGCCTACAGCGATAATATCAAGTCATCGACCCATCCTTATCTATTTTGTTATTACATAAATATCAAAGCTGATATGTTTTCATCATTATCGTAGTAGTATTATGGTCTATTGGTTCGTTAATTCTCTGCTTAATTGTCATTTTGACTGGCGGAAAGAATTCTCAATATGTTCAAGAACAAGTTGATTATGTCCAAGTATAAACTAATTGCGGCTGGAACTTCTTCCTCAACGTTATACTTTCTCAAGATAAGTTGAGTATCAACAAGAATGTACCCACTGAAGACAATAGCACCAATGGAGCTATATACCAACTCAGCGGTACTTGATGGTTGAAAGAAGAACCAAATGAAACCAATACCAATTAAGCAAAACAAGACAGAGTTCAATACACCTGCCCATGAAGTGAAATCATATTTAGATTGGAAGGCAAACAATGTTAATCCAATAAACACAACCAAGGTGATAGTCAAAGCTTCCAAAACAATCTGAGTATCGTATAAACTAGTAGCAACACCAATGATATAGCCTTCAAAAACAGTGAATCCCGTTAATAATATCAAATTTATTGGATATTTTCTACTTTGAACATAAGCTGCAATTAAAAACCCAATAGAACCAGCAATGGAAACAAAGAATAACCATATGTTTGTTAGGGCGAAATTTTGAACAGAATCATTGAGTGATATGAAAGCACCAATAGCTCCAGTGATTAATAGTTGTAAGAATAACAAAGTATAAACCTTCTTGATAAATTGTTGTCTAATGGATAATTCGCAACCAGAAACGTTTGTGTCGTATTTAAAATCATCTGGGATGTTATCAGTACCGGTCTCCCCGTACTGTGACTGTTCTGGATTATCAGAATATGATGGTGGGTTGTTTATAGGAGCGTAACTCATCTCTGTAATATTTGAGTGTTATGGATATGTGTCTTGAAAGATGACTTGTTCTTTGTGGTTAGTTAAATCACATTTGAATTGTTAATTAGGAGATGGCATTTCGCCCCTGGTTAAAGACACATGATTAGATAATAGATTACAAAGAAATATAAGAGTTCAAGAATTGTCAATTTTTGTTGGTAGTCTAAGTGCACAATATGGTATTGAATAGACAACAAACTTTGTGGAAAACTCAGAAAAGTGAAGAAGGAGTATTTGATTTGCTGGAGATCCCGAGTTGAGGGTTTTAAGGCCCGACTTGAGATTTTACCACCAGGTGAGGAAAATTCTTGTGCCTTTTATCGATTATTACGAGTGGAAATCAAGTTAGAAAATTGATTAGGAATCTGAATTAAAGACTATTAAGAATTTGAATGAAGTGTTATGGCTGGCCCTGAATACAGTCAGCTCTATAGAAAGATCTAGGGTTGATAGCGAAGAGTTCGTAGATCAACAGAAGGATCAAAAATAACGTATCAATCCATATTAAGGTGACAACTTTCCATTCAGTGAATGCTAGACCCAGTATAATACCACCAACTGGTATTCTGAAAGCAATCCTCCATAATCTTGGTACCAAGTGATCCTTGGGATCATCTTTAGGTTCATCAAGTAATGGATGGATAGTTAAGGCACAAAGTGCGATAAACATTGAAGCACTGAAAAAATATACAACACCTTTTTCCTCAGCATAATGCTCTTCCAGTTTTACCAAGTCAGCACCAGCATCACCAACAATCAACAGGGAAGCAATTAGAGGGAAATGAACATAAAGGAAACCAAAAGCAGTTGTAACACTTCTTCTCATAGCATGAGTTGCCTTAACGGAACCATCCTTATGAGCATATAATTCTAAGAAAATGAAGGCTTGAATAAGCAATGCAATACCTTTGGCAACTTTGGTATTCCAACCTTCCTTCAATGGACTCCCATTCACAATCCCAGTTAAGAATTCACCAATTGCAATAATGAAGAAGGCGCCCAATCTTTCATCCTCGTGCTCTATATTCAAAGCTGTTGAATATTTTAATTTTAGTTTGTTTTTAGTCCAAGGGTGGTAACAGATACAAAAACAAGCCTGTTCCACAATCAACCAAATAGCTGTGAAGACAATTTTTCCTGCAGTGGTGTTGATTAACAATAAGAAATACCAACAAGGTGAAGTTATAAGTAACGTAGTGGCAAAGAGCCTCATTTGTTCTCTATGCTCACGAACATATAAAGAATAAAACCCCAACAATAATCCAAATGTGAATCTTGCTAAGAAATAAGTGGTAACGGCAGTAATTAGGGCAGATCTTGATTCAAAGATGAATTCAATATTGTTATCGTATATCAATAACAATGCAAGGGTCCACAACACATATAATTTCTGAAGTAAATCATCATTGAAATAATAATTCATAAAATCTTTCAAATCTGCCCAAATTTGCCATGCTGGTATGAAATAGAAGAGATACTTAACAAATGATAACCAGGTTGGATGCTCCACTGCACTTGATGATAAGTTTGTAGCAATACCGACATAAATCAAATCTAAAAACAACTCTAATCTTCCTGATGTTCTTTCATGTTTAGTTCTGTATAATCTACCATTATGGAAATAATTCAGAGCATAAGGTCTAGTAAACCATCTTGAAGAAGGTGGCGGTTCTATATATGAGATGTTAACATCACCATATTTCTTTATGAACTCTTCAACATCAGGTTCTTCTTCTAATATTTCATCTTCTTCTTGACGACGATGGGCTTGATCTTCTTCATCTCTTGAGGAGAAGACTGGAGGTTCTATATCAACTGAACTTCCAACTCTGCCGTCTTTAACACTAGACATATTCACCAGTACTTGATTAACCTCTCCAGCTATGATATCAATTCAATGGTGCTTCGTAAAAAAAAAGAGGAAAGTGTTTATACTCCAGACCTTTAAACTCAAGTTACTATTAAATAGTTCATTTACGACCTTATGTAAGAATGCAAACTTTTGTATTTCAGCCGCTGGATTTGAGGTGGAATTGAAAGAAATTATTTGACTTTGTGAAAAGCTAACCAATGAGATACCAGAGGGAAACATCGGAAGCAAAGTACTTCTAATTAGGCCATTGAACATTCTTTCAAAATTCATCAATTGTATGCAAGTGCCATGAATTTGTTTGAGATGATATTTGACATGTCTCAGCTTATGGCCGTTGGAAGGCTCTTGGAAACTTCCACGCCTTTTTCTCGTCCAATGAGCGTTCTTGCGGGTTTAACGCAACCGGAGATGACGATAACAGAAGGTGCCAGTGTGGCCTTACCGGAGAATATAGTTATAACAAACCCTTTAGCAGTGTGTTCGTAATCTTTTTATTATGTGTATTTTATGGGTTTTAATTGTTCTGAAATTTTATTGCCTAGAACTCTTTGTCTTGTGCTGATTGTAAATGGGGAAATTTATGGAAATTTCGCAATTCCTCCACGGTTAAATCAGAAACTTTGTGTTGGAGATCTAAACTATATAAATGAAGATCAAATCCTGTTTCATTTGTTGCAATTGACCTTGATACACTAGAAACATATCAATTCAATTCAATTCAATAACAATTGTTCAATTTATACTATCGAATACATAATCAAATCAATCATGGTCGAAATCAACGCTTCATTAAAAGGTCAAACAGCAATCGTTGTTGGTGGTTCGAAGAACTTGGGTGCCCTTACTGTTCATGAACTTGCAAGATTTGGTGCAAATATCGTTGTTCATTATCACTCAGACTCTGAAAAAGCCAAAGCTGAATCTTTGGTTAAAGAATTGAAGACAAAATATAATGTTGATGGTATTGTCTTTAAGGCTGAATTATCCAATGAGAAAGAGGCGGAAAATTTGTTCAAAGAAGCAAAGGCTAAATTCGGTAGTGTTGATATCGCAATCAACAATGCTGGTAAAGTTTTGAAAAAACCACTAGGTGAGACTTCTGAAAAAGAATATGATGAAATGTTTTCAATTAATTCTAAAGCTTCATTCTTATTCATTAAACAAGCTTACAAGTATGTTAATAACAAGGGTAGAGTCATCTTTTTGGTCACCAGTTTATTAGCCGCATATACCCCTTACTATGGTTTATACCAAGGTGCCAAAGCTCCAGTCGAGTATTTTGTCAAGGCAGCCTCCAAGGAGTTAGCTGATAAACAAATCAGTGTCAATGCTCTTGCTCCAGGTCCTATGGATACTCCATTCTTGTATGGTCAAGAGACCGACGATAGTGTCGCCTTTTTGAAGACTCAAGCCCTTGAGAGTAGATTAACAAAAGTCCAAGATATTGCTCCAATTATCAGATTTTTAGTTACTGAAGGTACTTGGATCACTGGTCAAACCTTGTTTGCCAACGGTGGTTTTACTGCTCATTAAGGGTTTTTTTGTACCTGCTTTTCAGATCTTCTTAACATTTCTGAAAGTTACTCAATTTGGTTCTTTTTATTTGCTTTGTTTATCTTTTTAACTATATGAATCTTTTATATGTTATTCTCAACTAATCACAACTGTAGATCATTGCAAATATTCTCATCAACTGCGTAGCTAAGCTTTTAAAGTACTGAATATTGCTTAAATATCTTTGCTTTCTAATGAAAAAGCTGATTTGCATCAACACTCATGCATATGTGAAAGCAAAGTTATTGTGATTATCTCCGGTGAATTGAAAAAAAACACTCTAGAACCTTTAAATATCCAGCTAAATCAACAACTTTGTGTGATGATTGAGGGTCCCATGTTTGACAAAAGTTGATATAACTGGGTACAGTTCCACCGCTACAGCTTTCAAGAGTTGATTAGCACCATCTAATCTGGTCTTTTCTTGGTGGTCGGTATGGTATGCACGGGTTAAATTCTTACTGCAGTTTTTTATAATGATTGGTTATTATTGTCATTTCAGTTTTTGGTTCCTCATATCTACAAAAGATCTAGATTTTTTTTTTGCTTTATTATGACTTTTTGATAGACAACGTTATCGAAAGGCTTTAAATGATATATTACGTGGATTGTTGCGGTTGTGACGATTCAAATAAAATTTTATTGTTATATTTTTTTCATATCAAAGCAAGAGTGAATAGTATAAAATGAGCGCAAGTTGCCTCATGGTAAAGAGACTCAGTTTATTTGTCTATAACAACTAGAGTTTATAATAAGGAACCATCTCGTCAGATGTCTGAAGATACAACGGTTTCCTCAGATTCGGAAAAGCAAAACCTAGTTTCAAAAGATAGACTCAGTCCATCAACTGAGGCATTCGATTATAAATATGGGTTAAATGATGTTAAATATGTTGACCCACCAGTGAAGCATTCCCCTTGGTTCACGAAACCGTATGCTTTGAACTACTATTGTGAAGGTCAAAAGTACCGTGTTAGAGGGCCTCAAAGAAGTGCTGGGAGACTTGAATTATTCTTTGACTTAGTCTATGTTGGAATAGCATCAACACTAGCCTCTAACGCACTGGAAGAGCCCAACGGGTTTTCTTTCTTGAAGTACGTGTTATTATTTATTCCTGCCTTAACTATCTGGTCTGATTTAAAAGATTTTATGAATTATTATTATAATGATGATTTGTTACAGAAACTTTTTGTATGCTGGATTGTGTTATTACTTGTTATTTATGATAACAATTGTGAAAAAGTGGATACCAGCCATGGTGCACTTTTGATGACTGTTATTGTTTATTTCCTTGCAAGGTTCACTTTATCTATGATGCTGCTATTCTATTCCCTATATATTGAAGAACATAAGGCCCAGATGAGGATTTATGCTACTGTGCTGATCATTTCGAGTTCAGTATGGTTTTTCATCTTAATGATAGATGATACTAAAGGGAAATGTATTTTTGCCGCATCAGTTTTCTTCTTTGAACACCTCGTCTTTTTGATGAATATTAATCCATGGATAAACTCAAAATTTTTTGGATTTAAATACTCATCAGCGTTAAATATTGAACATGAAGATGCTAGGTTTCAAGGATTTTTCATCATTGCATTAGGGCAATTCGTTACCACCACTGTTTTACAAACCCCATTGAACACAGGCTGGAATGAACAATTAGAAAGGGGATTTTCATTAGTTTTCGATGGTTTTGTATTTTATGCACTTTATTCTCATAAAGATGGTTGCTTAAAAGCGGTACATGCCCTTAGCAGAAATGCCACCACAGGAGCTCTATATTTTTACATTCATTGGATCTTAATTGCCGGTATGTTGTTGGCTGGTAATGCAGGAATAACATTAGCTTCAAAGATCGAATCTAAATTTCTTCCAAGGGACCAACGTGCAATATATTTTTTTTTCCACGGTGGGATATTATCAGTGCTAGGTTCATTAGCTTTATTAGTCTTTTTAGAGAAAGATCTTGATCAACCAGAAGATCAGAAAGTACCAAAATTCTTAAGAGTCATAATGAGAATCCCAATTGGATTGATAATACTGGGGATATCATGGGCTGATCAACAATTGAGCATCAAGGCAGTTTTATGGATTGATACAATGTCTTTATCGCTTTTATTCATTTATGAATTCATAGTTATCAATCCTGTCAGGTTCCCTAAAAAAAGTGATGAGCCCTCACAGACAGATCCTTAGGTTCCTATTTTCCCAAAAAATATTTAGTGCTCTTTTAATAATAAAAATCGTTCTTGTTATATAGTATATCGTTTATTTTTACATACTAATGATTCCATCCGAATGTAGCAACCCTGCATCAAAAAAAAAAAATTATTGACACAATATAACTCAACCAACAGTTGCCAGCAGCGAAATATAAGAATTAAATAAGTTAACAATTTCCACATAATGTACTATTTTTTTGATACTTGAATGGTTAAATTCATTAACAATGTCCCAACATAAATCTAAGACCCCTGAGTCCACCATAGTGGAAGAATCCTCAACTACCAACCATCATCATAATCATCGGGATCAACATGATCTTGAAGAAAGTGCCCAACAAGCCCCATTATCAAGTGAAACGGATCCAGTAATGGAGGCATTTTTTAAGAAATATGGAGAGATTGAAATATCATATATAGAGCCACCACCTCATTCTCCTTGGTTTACACGTCCTTATGCTTTGAATTATTTCCATCATGGGTTTCTATATAGAACAAAACATGAACGAACATCTGGGAAATTGGAATTGTTTTTAGATTTAATTTATGTTGGAATTGCTGCAAATCTTGCTTCAAATGCTGTTAAGGGAGCTGATGGTGCAAGTGTGGGTAAATTTATTTTATTATTTATACCACCTTGGACAATTTGGTCAGATTTAAAAGATTTTATGAATTATTATTTCACAGATGATTTGATTCAAAGAGTATTTGTTGTTTGGATATTGGCATTATTAGTCACTTATGACAATAATTGTGAATTTATTGATGATTTGGATGATCATACTGCATTGTTGACATGTATTGTTGCTTATACATTGGCCAGGTATACATTATGCTTATTGTTATGGTTTTATTCTATGTTTATACATGAGCATAGATTTCAAATGAGACTTTATGGAACTTCGCTGATTATAACCAGTTCATTATGGTATTTGATTTTATTGATCAACACTAATTGGGGTAGATGTATATTTGCAGCTTTGTTGTTTTTAGTAGAGCAGACTGTTTTCTGTTTAAGTGTTCATCCATGGATGAAAAATAAATTAGGGTTGGAATATTCCACAGCTTTAAATATTGAACATGAAGATGAAAGATTTCAAGGATTTGTTATCATTGGAATTGGTGAATTTTTATTCAGTTTAGTTTCTGATAGTCCTTTAAGATTTGGATGGAATGATAAATTAGCTAAAGGGTTTGCCATTTTGATTGCTGCATTTTTATTTTTGGGGATATATGGTCATAAGGATGGTTGTTTGAAAGCTACACATGCTTTGAGAAGAAGTGCATTTACAGCAATGGCCTACATCTATCTTCATATTCCCCTGATTGCTAGTTTATTGATTGTGGGGGATTCTGGGGTTGATTTGGCTAAAATGCCAAACAAATATATAGAAGAAGGTGAAGAATTGGGTGTTCTATTCTTTTTCCATGTGGGGATACTGATAGCCTTAACATGTTTATTTCTGTTAGCAACAGTGGATCAGGATAGAGATGAACCAGGTGATCAGAAATTCTCAAGATTGGGTAGAATATTTATGAGGATACCAATTGGGATTATAATATTTGGATTGACATGGTCTCATGAACATTTAACCATAAAGAAGATACTTTGGTTGGATTGTTGTCTTTTATTCATTGTTTATTTCTACGAGTTCTATGTGATGAACCCATTCAATTTTGGTATAAGGAGTCATTTAGGGTTGATTACTGTTCAAGATGTCTAAGACTTTTGAAGTTTTTTGTTATACCTTTTGACATATAGTGTTTTGTGACCGTAAGATCTGCCAAGTGCACTTATCTCCAGCTTAACGAACAACTCAGCTATTTAAACCGTTTATAGGCTACATATCGAATTTTTTGGTCAAGATGGAATGATAATGAGATGAACTATGGCTGTTGATGTCTTTTATGTTCTATGAAGTTATGCAATACGTACTGACTTGAATGTTGATGAAACGGTGCAAGACCGTTAGAAAGTCGTTGTGTAATTGTATTGGAGCTTGGAAGCCGTTTGATCCTACTAAAGGCATCTAATTCAACTGAGCTTCAAGTTTCAACTCACCACGCTAAATTAATAAGTGCCTTATATAGTGCTAGACACACCAGTAAGTAAAGGCCAGATTTCAACCAGGTGGTACTTTGGCCTGCTTCGGAATAAAATTCCTACATGTATGACCTATGAGGACTGAGGAATATTAAGCAGAAGAATTGTGAATCAGTACATCGCAGGATCTCCAATTGGTTAGTCATTTATCAGTTGAATTGACATATGACATTGGTTTGTATTGGATTGTCCTTTGGGAACACGCTCAACATTATTAATTCCAACTCTCAACAGTTAAGATCTCGTGTTGGATGTAGTTTCTTTCCTCTTGTGTTGGAGATATGTAATTAAGTTTCCCGGATCTCTTTGCCTAGGGCCCTGCCTAGGGCCCTGCCTAGGGCCCTCCTACGGGTCAGCCTAGGGGAACTATCCTCCGCCAAAGTTCTGCCTGGCTCCTTTCCAAACCTCTGGTGCCTCATGGTACGCCCACTTCCCGGCGGCAAACTCAATGTGGTCTAGCGCGAATTTCGCGAACTCTTACTCGCCTTTCTTTCCACTTTCGGGACTTTTCCATGTTTTTGCCTCAACTTTTTCCCTTTTTTCGCATGACGCAGATTTTTCCATTTCAGTGCAAAAGTTTCAGTATCAGTTAATACGCAATATAATCTTTTAAACTGATAATAAATAAATGATTAATTAATTTTTATGACGAGAGTTAATTATAACACAGATGAACTAATACAATGCCTTTTGACTGTAGTCCCAAGGTGTCTGTCATCTCTTGGTGTAGCACTGTCTAATTGTATCGGAGTCTGAAGATTCACTCAGTTCTGGAATCTGCATAGCCGTTAGATCCACCACAGATTTGGCCAGCAAAAGCGTGGAATTGTGCCTATCGAAACTTTTTTGTATGTGGACTCTTAGTGGCATCTGGTGCAGTTTCCCACAAACGGTACTTGCCCTTTCCAGTTCATCCACAATTTCTTAGTCACAAGAAGATTCAAACCCAGAGCAAATATATATCCAAGAACTCCCATACAAAAAGTTACAAACACTCGACATTTCAAGAATACTTGTCATTTACTTTGTAAAACTATTCAACAGCTGCTACAACTGCCCCCCTCCCCCAGGAATGGTACAATGCTGTTGATCAACACCGCATTCGAAGCGTACGACGCCCCAGAACGCTCTGCAGTCATGATACCCATACCCAAAAACAAGCACAACAAGCACTCACAACAAAATAATGCTCAAAGTTATCCCAAGACTCCCTCTTTAAAATCAATATTGGACCAGAAAAAGTGTTCAACTGGGTCCATACGTTCAAATGATTCTACTCAATCAGTTCCGTCTTTAATATCGGCTAGCTCAAGCTTTGAATCCTGTGATGATTCCCATCCTTTGGATTTATTCAATACATTTGATGATATTGATGAAAACTTCTTCAATAACGATATAACAACAACAGCCCATGATAACTTCGAACCTGTGGAACCAATAGAACCAACAAGAAGAGCTATAATCACTAAAAAAGCAAGCTTCGTATCAAACTTGAGCTCTTCAATAAGAAATTTCACCGCTGCCACTGTGCAAAATAATAACAATATCCTTTTCGATATTCAACCTCGTTTAACTGATGATAAAGTCCCAAGAACCACCTTGATACAAAGATCTGATAAAGATACAGAGTTGAAAACATTCAAAATAACCTCAATGACACCTTCACCATCAATTCAACCCTCATCATCAACCGCTATCGCACCAACCGCTCAGGTGCCATCTTCAACAACAGGAACAATCTCAATCATTAAGAACCGTGAACCAAGAATAAATCCACAATTTCTACGTCTATATTCTTATGAGTCAAGCTCAAGAAAGAAGGGATTTTTACCAGAGGTTTCTCATTCAGATGAAGAAGACTATATCAACCATAAGTTCCGCCCACATGACCCGGCAAGAGATTTCGCCCTTTTCGTACGTCAAAGACTATGGCAATGTGTTGTATTACCCCCAAGAGATGATCTCAACATTCATCCTCCTGAATATGTCTATACAGGCTCACTCGCAAACAATATCAATGATATTCCAGAGGAAGATACTATTGTTTCATTAATCAGGAAAAAGGGAACCGTTAAACCTTGGATACAATTAGAGGATGAAAAAATATCCAAACAAAAGGTCCTAAGACCTTGTGGAATTTTGGGAAATGATACTCAATTTACTGTTAAAGGCTGGTGTAACGAAAAATGGTTACCTCATACCGCTTAATTTCATTACAACTTCCAAAAGATGTTTCTCTACATTTAACAAGAGATACAATACAACCTATTTATTATATTCATATAATTTTTGCTTTATTTACAATTTAATCGTTTGGGATTACGGAGTTTTATATAATGGGATCTTTTTATTTGCTTTATTTTTACGTTGCTCAAATACTATATATTTTTGCAATTGAATCCTTTTTTTAAAAAAAACTATACAGGAACTTTGGGCTATACAGAATTTTTATAAATGATATAATGACGGCTGGGTATTTAATATTTAATATACATACAAATAATCAAATCATAAGGGATTTGTAGGGATCTTTCGAGTTAGGAATAACTTATAATGGATTAGCGTACACGAGATTGTGGCAGAATTTGAGATTTCTTAATAATCATGTGCTTTACTCATCAACTGTTGAGATCGAGAAGAGCCGAAAGAGATGGAATTATACTTCATCTAGATTGAAATCATTGGATCGAGCTATCAGAGAGGAAGGACTATAGAGTAAATAAAAGAAATGGAGGTCTCAACTGAAGAGCGTGCCTTGGAAGTCTACGAAAAGGGAGTAGCGAAGGAATCTATAGGGAGTTTAGGAGATGCTATAAGATATTACTCCTCTGCCTTAAAAGTATGTAATTTTTGGACTTGAAAACTTTGACCAAGAACATAATGGATTAACAGAGAGACTATAGATTCATAAAGATGTTGAAAAACTATACAGAAAGAAACTTCACGATGATTATCAGGAAGAAATAAAACAAAGAATATCCACCACTCCGAATCAATTATTAGACAACATAAAAGGTCTATCATTGAAGGATAAAGAATTCAATACAACAAATGAAGACGACGAGGAATTAGAACCATGTCATCTGCTGAACATCCTAACCGATGATATCCTATTGGAAGTGATTACAATCTTGGTCAGGAAAGATCCTCATGCTCATGTTAAATTTGCCTCAACTTGTCATAGAATTGCCAAATTATGCTTTAGTTCAGTTTCATATAAAGCATTATGTAAATTGATTTATCCTCATCAAATATATTCATCATTTGCAATTCAAATGAATGATATAGAGAAAGATCAAGAAGTCATGGTACGAAATTGGGATTTTAACTGGGAGGCAATGATGTTGGATCGTCCCTTTATTAAATACCATGGGACTTATATTTCTAAAGTTTTTTATATTTCCCAAGGTGCTGCAGATTATAGTTTTTATGCTCCCGTTAAGCTTGTAACATATTTTAGATATTTAAGATTTTATCCAGATGGAACAGTGCTGAAATTAACTACAACTGATGATCCAACTATTATTGTTCCAATTTTCAAAAAGGAAAATGTTGGGAAATGGATAAGTGCGGCATTGGCTAGGTTCTCTTTGGAAATGGATGGTCAAGTCACGGTGGAATCGGTTAATGATTCTTATAAATTTGTGGAGGAATTACAAATATCAAATTTGGGAGATCGGAAATTTCATAGATTAAATTGGTCAAGCTCTTATACTGTTAAGAAAATCGATGGTGAGATTGGTTTTTTCAGTTTGAAAAAGGAGAAACCATTCAATTTCTCGGGTGTTAAATCATACCTTGTGGAGTATTAGGACAAGGCCTCTACACGTATTTTAGACGGGTTAAATAAAAAAAAAAAACATAGTTAAATTAACAACGAGCATAAGGAACAACGATAATGAAAAAAACTTTGTAGACCAGTTGGGATATACATAAGAGTCAGGCAGAGTAGGAGAAAACACATAGGGAACGACAATATATAAGAAACAAACGATGGTACAAATTATGATGGAAATTTGATAAAGACTAAATTCATTGTAAGAAAAGCAACCCAATTTAATTTAAATATTCAACTCGGATCCTTTGAAGAATGATCATGTTCCTTACTCCTGATAATTAACGTAGCAGGGTCCGATTTTTGATCTCTTGGTAATCTATTCTTTGTGAGTTTTCTTCTTTTAGAATCTGAGCCAAATTTCTCAGGCATCATGTTGTAATTCTTGATTATCAAAACATCATCAACGATATGTTCATCTGTTTCATATTCATGATATGCACCATTATTATTTTGTGAGCGTGAGTAATGTTCACTAATTAGAGGATCAATTCCGTGGGGCACAAATCCAAACTTGTAAGGGTTATAATGGGACTCTAGTTTAGATCCTGTGCCAGGTCTAGTGGTTGGCACCTTGCTCTCAAAAGTTTTCACCGACGTTGTTAAAAACCCATCACGATAACTATCTGGGGCTATTAGAGACATTGCAACAGGTGAAATGGATCCGGATAGATCCCTTGTTGGGCTGCTAATTTCGACACCATTATCTTCAACAAAATCGGTACTTTCAGATTCAGTATCAGCGCCATTAACTTCTTCATCAATCTTCCTCCGTGTGATCAGGTTGCAATTCGATTCACGAATAGTGATCTTCTTGCGTGAACGAACGCCATTTTCAAAATCACTAACAACCAAATCACTGAATCTATCTTGTTTTGCTGTTTTTGCAACAAGATAAATCTCATCCAAAATAGATAACTTGTATTCATCTAATGCGCCAATTCTATTAGTAGCTTCTCTTAGTTCATCGATATTAGACTTCGGATCCCTTACAATGGCTACTAATAAATCAATTCTTTCCCCCTTCACCAAATGATCTGGCTCACAATGACGAATATGAGTGGGCCACCATGGAGGTTTTGTTACTTCACCTCTGTTATATGGATGAATCGTTTGCTTCTTTGGTTCCACTACTCTGATCCACGACTTAGCAACGACCTTACATGATAGCTGTTGTAATTCTCGAAAGCAAGTTCTGAAATGATGCTGAAGTTCAGCCTCGGATGCTAAGGATAATAATGAAGTTGGTGATTGTAAGGCTCGTGATAGTTGAGTCTCACCATTTATAAATCCCTCCTCTGTTAGTTTCGTTGGGTTCAAGTGAGATCCTGAGACGTTACCAATATTTGAGGCTTGATGAAGGGTTTTGTATTCTTCAGAGGCCCTATACTCATTTGAAACCGAAGAGGATAATGATAGAGGACTTCTATGGTTCGACTCTTGTTTATTAGTATAGAGCTCAATATAAGATTTGAAAGCTTCCGAAGAGTGGAACTTCATCAATCCATCTGGATACTCTAAGAAAAGAGCGAAATTTCCATGATCCTTGACAAATTCTTTCAAAGGTTCTAATATTCTGGCCTCATGCGTCATATTACTGGCTCGATTGGACCAAGACATCTTTTTCGATTGGTGATATTTTGATACTGGTCCTGCAAATGTATAGTAGCACTCAAATTGAGATTAACTGATTTTGAAAGTACTCAGTACCTAGCAACAACAATGATAGCGCAAAAAGGGTGGATATTTTAGTACTGATATAATAAAACTTGACATGTATGATTCTTGAAACTGAAACTTTCCAGCTGAGCATTCAATTGTTGATTTCTGGTCCAGCTCTACTGAGCACGCTATTCTTCTGTGTGCTGGTGTACTTTCAAACATGACATGTAACTTATATGCCAAAAGACTGTTTTGTATTTCAAGTCAGTGGTTTCATGTTTGTTTAGGATTAAACTTATCACAAAATGTTCTACCCGTAAGAAAAGCTAGCTTGTGGAGCCCCGCTAGGTGAAAGTGCATCAGCGTAATCGACATCAAAGTAACGATTATTTAGATGGTGAACCAGCCGATTCGACTGATATCAATTGTCTATTGAATAGTTTCATCAATATAGAAAAATCGTTATTGTTCCAAAAATGTTTCATCAGAGTTGACCGACTCAAACTGACAGAATTGGGCCGCGCCATACATCTGGTGAGTTGAATACACTAGACAATTTTTGTCTGTTGAATGATATTTTTTATTATAGTATACATCTTAAGAATTATATGACTTTATTCATTCTAATATGTTTTGAATTGAGAACGAATGAGAAGGTGACTCGTTAAGTTTTTCTGGAGATGCTGTTCCTTGAGAATCTTGAGATTTTGAAGGTGATAGATTTTGTGTAGATGGGATTGGTGTTGTTTGTAAAGCTGGTGGCTCTGGTGATTGAGCTTGTACTTGTACTGGGGCAGGAACTGGCGGTTTGACATCTGTTTCGGTTGAAGTATAACCATGTTGAGTTTCTGGGACAGAAACTTGCTTCTCTGGCGATTTTGGTTGCAAGATTGGGATTATTGGAGGAATCGAAGTCGATACCTGAGATGAGTCTGATGAGGGTTGGTTATTATCTTGATGAGAATGACCATTGGAGAGTTGTGGTTGAAGTTGAGTGACTGGCTGTTGTAGTTGTTGCTGTGGAGCAGCGAAGGGTGATGGGGTTAGAGCTTGTTGTTGTGGGGAAATTTGAAAAGATCCCATTACTGGTAGATGAAGGTGACCATTGTTGATCTGTGTATCTGTACCTTGTGGGATGGCTTGTGAAGTTTGAGGATGGTCCGATGGTGCTGGGGACTGTGAATAAATACCTTGTGCTCTTAATCTCTCTCTTTCCAAAGTTCTTCTTTCTCTTTCTTTTTCCAACTCCTCTTTTCTTACTCTATCCTCTTCTTCTAATCTTTGTTTCTCTTCTTCCTCCTTCAGTCTTTGAATCTCACGTTGGGCCTCACGTTGTCTTTGTTTTTCTTCTTGCTCTTTCTGTCTATGTATTTTTTCTTCTTCCAACTTGATTTCAATTTCCTTCTCCAATTCTTGTTTACACCAATTACAAATGAAAACTTCATTGTGATTTTTAATTAGTTCTTGTTGAACGATACGATCTTGACATTTCAGATGTTGCCATCTTAAACATCTTTCACAAGAAATCAATTTACCACCATCGTCATAATTCAATTCTCTAACACCACAATAACATTCAAATAACCATTCGCCCTCATTCAATTCCAAACTCTTTGGTGCTTGACCTGGCTCATACCCAGAATCAAAAACTGTTGTTCTTCTACTTGTACTTGAATTACGTAGTCTCTCTTCAAATTCCCTCTTGATTGAGTTTTCCTTGGCTTTTAATTTTCGAGCAGCTTTAGCGCGAGCTTGTTCTTCTCTTTGACGAGCTTCTTCAGCTTCACGTTGTTCCTTCTCGATCTTTAATTGTTCATCTCTTTCTTGTAATCTTGAAGAACGTTTTCTATTGGTAACTAATTCATTCAATTGTTGTTCTCTCTTTCTCTTTAAAATCTTTCTTCTTCTGTTCAAGTCATCTTCAGCAATGGTATTGATATATTCTTTGATGTTTAGGAACAGGGGTTTCAGCTTTTTATCCTTTTGAATTGACACTAAGAAATCATGAATTTCATAAATACCATTGGCAACTAATTTCCATTCAAAAGACGGGTCAATCTCAGGAAATTTTGTTTCCGGATCAATGTTTTTGGCATGTTTGAATTTTCTCGGTATATCAAGCTTTGGATATTTACTAATAGATCTTGAATATATTCTATTGTCACTTAATAAGAAATAGCTTTCTTCATCAAGTTCAAAAATTGGTTCAATCCTTAACTCATTTTCCTTTTCATATTTCTCAACTTGTTTTCTGAAATTGTCGGTATACTGTAAGCGGAAGATCAATTGATAAAAGACTTCGAATTTGTCAACTAGTGATAATGAATTGAAATTTATAGGTTGATCTTCAGTCCCAAGTTTAGTTGTGCTGTCACCAAGTAGGTACATTGCTTTATAACTAAAATCATCCACAGTAACTTTGGCACCAAGGGTTATTGAAACCAAGTTGATACCAATCTTATTGATCAGATTTGGTTCACTGAGACCGACCAGTTCTTCTTCTAAAAGGTCGATAGAGAATGGTTCACCTGATAGTCTGATGGCACCACGGAATAGGTACAACCATTGGACAACAAACGCGTACTTCCAATCATTTCTCAAGTCAGCCAATTGGTGTTGGTAGTTCTCACCCTCTATAATCAACTGGAAAGGTGTCTTTTGAAGTTGAGCTTTGATTTCCTCATCAATGAAAGTTAACTTATTAGCAGGATGATTTTCACTAACTGGGGTTCCTTGCTTAGATCTTGACATTTTTCCGAGTAAATATTCTTCAGAAATACCACGCGTATGAGCAGTAGTAGATAAGTAAAAGGAATATCTAAAAAAGAACCAGCTTGACCAACTTTGGGATCTCAATTCAAGACGTTACGGACTTCAAAGTATTGTATTCGAATCAAGTAAAATCTCGACACGATCAAAAATAATGAAAAGTCGCGCTTGTCGCGAAAAAAGCATGAGAAGCATTATAAACTATCTTCAAGACATTGATAGGGAAGCTTTTTACAATAACGTCCTTGATTTTTGAATGGTTCACTAGTCACATAATATTACACAAGTGCTGAGTTATCTTTACTGGAAGGGCTGAATGTAGCGTAAAAGAAAGTACGTTAGAACTTGGACCGAAATTTATAGACTATTCTAGCACCACTACAGATGATTGCAAAATATCGTAGTTCATTCAGCCCTACAGGTTTAAGCATGAGTTAGATCATTGAAGAGATATCTTTGATAGGCCGACCTCCGAGTGAAACGTGGTTGTAGATTCCCACTGGCGTTGTGTTTTAGCTGGCTGGTTATCCCGTACTTCAGGAGGATCGATTTGAAATTTGGAACATTGTAATTTCAGGGGCCCATGTACTTTTAGAGGGAGCTGAAGGGAAAGAGGCAGGCATCAAGCTGCCTTAAAAATTGCTGTTGGGCGGAGCGTAAGAAATAATAGGAAGGAGTGCTAGACAGGTGGGCAGGGAAGCTAGGCAGGGGTCAGTCTAACTTTTACTGGGAAGAGCAGCAGGGTTACACCCGCGAATTTCCGCGAATTATGGCCGTGAGCGAAATTCAACTTTAGCGAATGAAGCTGTCAGTTGGGTTTCAACATTGAAGATTTGATCCATCGATACACAACCGCTGAGTCAAAAGGCTGGCATTTACTCGTTCAATTGTGCTACAAGTGGACACGTTAATCCAGAGCATATTTTGGATCTAACTGAACGGAGAGCATTGTTAAACTGTTAGCGTTAAGATCCATTTCTAGATATATTCAGATTGATTGTCACTCAAAATAAGAGCATATCTGAGCAACTCAGCGCATCTTCTGGACGATATCACCAAGTTCTACAAAAGCTCCAACCACTTTTCTAATAACATCATTTATATCTTTGCCTCTTATAGGAATACTGCTTGTTGCTTTACAGTTGGCACGTTGTCTTTCTATTTTCCTCCTTCCCCTTAGCTTAAAATTTCTGTGAAGTATTGCCGTCAAATTGTTTGAAAAAGATCAATAATTACACAAAAACTGTCACCATTTTCTGAGCATTTTTATCAAGATCAAACCCACACATCACCTACAGGCCAAAGCATGTCACAAGATCAAGACCCAGATTATCATATCAATCCTAATTATCAGAACTCTTCCGTGTTGCCAAAAGTAAGGCCGAGTACTGCCCATACTGGTGCCAATTCACAAACTCTAAATAATACAAAGAGACATCCAACTGCTGTCCCTGCAACTCCAAGAATGCTGCGAAATACTAGTGGACAACTATTAACCACTACAACTCCCCAAAAGAGAACCAATTCAATCAATAGACCTTCAGGAAGTAACACACCTTCTCAGGAGAGTTCGACTAATACATTTGCTGGTTCTAATAATAACATCAGAAACGGCCCTTCACCTGCAACTTCAGGTCACCATCACACACAACTACCGCAACTAAATACAAACACAGCAGGGCAGGCATCAAGTTCAAGATCAACCACTCCAACTAGACTATTACCACCTGTAAGTGTTGATCAACAGCAAGGCCATCAAGATCCACAAAATCACGGTCAGGGCCCTCCTAAGCAAATGTCTTCTGGATCTTCTAGCCATCATCATGACAAATCTTCAACTGTTGAAAGAAATGCGTCTCAGCAACATCAATCAAAAAAGCCATCTCATCAAACTCAATTCCATCGTCGTTCTATTGGTGAATGGGATTTCATGAAAACTATTGGTGCTGGTTCTATGGGTAAAGTTAAATTGGCTAGACATAGAAGAACAAATGAGGTTTGTGCAATCAAGATCATTCCAAGAGCCCCAAGGTTATATGTTAGGGCACATGCCAATGATCCAGCCCCTGTTGATCAAAAAGAACTGGAGAAAAGACAAAAGGAATATGAAAAGGAAATTGCAAGAGATAGAAGAACTATTAGAGAAGCCTCGTTAGGTAAGATTTTATATCACCCATTCATTTGTCGTTTATTTGAAGTGATAACAATGTCCAATCACTACTACATGTTATTTGAATACGTCTCTGGTGGTCAAATGTTGGATTATATTGTCAGCCATGGATCTTTAAAAGAACGTCATGCTAGAAAGTTTGTCCGTGGTATTGCATCTTCGTTGGACTATCTTCATAGAAATAATGTGGTGCATAGAGATTTGAAAATTGAAAATATTATGATCTCAAGTACTGGGGATATCAAAATTATTGATTTCGGGCTATCAAATTTCTATTCTAACGATGCGTTGTTGAAAACTTATTGTGGTTCATTATATTTTGCCGCTCCTGAACTACTATCCGCACATCCATATATTGGGCCGGAAGTTGATGTTTGGTCATTTGGTGTTGTACTATATGTTCTTGTGTGTGGTAAAGTTCCATTTGATGACCAAGACGTTTCAGTTTTGCATGAAAAGATCAAAAAGGGTAAAGTTGAGTATCCAGATTATCTGTCAAAAGAAGTTGTTTCGCTTTTGTCAAGAATGTTGGTTGTGAATCCAAATAAAAGAGCTGGTCTCGCAGAAGTCATGACACATCCATGGATCACTAAAGGGTATGATGGACCTCCAACATCATTCGTGCCTCATAGAATTCCAGTATCCTTACCTTTAGACCAAGCTACTGTCGCGGAAATGGTCAAATTAGAATTCGGCAAAAGTGAAGAACAGATCACAAAGGATTTGTCATTCATCATCTCATCAACACTGTATCAAGATGCTTCGGAGAATTGGTTCAAGAGTCAAAAGAATGAAGGGTTTTCTTCAAAAGGTCAAATTGATCCTACTACTGGATTTCACCCGTTGATTTCAATTTATTACTTAGTAGAGGAGATGCTGAAGCGTAAGAAAGCCAAACAATCTATTGTTGATGTTCCAGTCGCTGTTAAAGAACAACCTAAGGAATCAACTCCAGAGACCACTTCTTCCGGTGTTGGTGCTTCTTCTTCAAATCAACAGCAAACAATCCAAAAACCTAAGGATGACACACCAACTCAAATTCCCATCATCACATTCCCAGAGGCAGCACATACCTCACCAAGAGCCACTTCACCTCCGTCCTTCCCAGAGAAACAACAAATTTCATCATCCCAAACTACTGGTAATGATGACTTTTTGCTATCTCAACAACAAAAGCAACCAAAACTTCAAGGCTCAACAGATGACCAAGACAAAGGTTTCAATTCTATTTTCAGAAGATTTAGTCAGAAAAGAGCACATTCTCAAAGACGTCCGCCACCTGCAGACAATTCGACACAATCATCTTATCACCCTGCTGGTTTCAATGGTGATAACGTTGCAAGACTTGATTCTAAGCATTTGATGTCTCCTCAACAAGATGCATTAGTTCGTCGTGTTGGTAGTATGAAATTGACAAGAAAGTCTCCATTTGATACTCCTGAAAAAGGTGAAAACGAACAAGCTGCTAACCATCTGGTTGTTCCTAAGAATTCAGGCAAATCACATAATAGAACCGTCTCTGCATATACAGCTAGTGCTAATAATACAGGTTCCTCAAATGGAACTAATGACGTTCCTTCGGCTAACAACGATTATTTGAAAGCTTCAAATGCTCCAGTCAAGAAATTTCACCCTTCTGCTAGAGCTAAATCTGTCGGACATGCTTCACGTCGGGAACCATCTGGTTATCGTCAAGAAGATAAAGAGACTGTATCAACTCTCCCACCATTACCTACCGATTTGAATGATGATGCATTCTTTGATGATGTTACTTTGGATGACTACTCACCAACTGGCGATAGGGCGACCCTGGTTACTTCAAATAATTCCAATGGTAATCAAGGTCATAATAGATTATCAGGTATTCCTATTGTTGAACTAAATGAAGCACAAATCTTAGCACAGGCTGATAAAGCACCAGAAGGGACTATGCCATCCATTGAATATCCAAGATCATTGTTTCTCAAAGGGTTCTTTTCTGTTCAAACCACCTCAACTAAGCCACTACCAGTTATTCGCTATAACATTATTTCGGCATTAACTAAGTTGGGCGTTAAATTTACAGAAGTTCGTGGTGGTTTTGTTTGTGTTCATACACCATCAATTGAGCAGCCCTCTATCGTCATCGCTGATGCTACGGAGGTGAACACCACTTCTAATAAGGCTTATGAATCACCAGAAGAGAATAACAGTCTGAGATCCGCTAAGTCATCAAGTGGTTCTGCTTCTACACATCATGTCCAGGATCAATCAAGATTGCAAAACCTGGAGCGCGATAGCACCAATGATGGCAACTCATTGGGCGATGAATCGTTTGACCAACAATCAACCCCATCATCCAAGAACAGTGGTCTTCATAGAAGAAAATTCTCAATTGGTGGAAGTATATTGGGCTCATATAGACGCAAGAATGGTGGTAATGCACCACCAATTCCTCCAACTCCAGTTGCTACAAGCAAATATGACTCAAATCAAGTTACTACCTCACCAAGTGCTAACAATCAAAGTTCATTATCTTCGGGACATCCAGATTATGACTCATCTGCTTCATTGGAATCACTTAATGCTGGTGAAGGTGGTAGTGATATGTTGGTTTCAAGTAGACTTGAACAAAACAAAGCGCGCAGACCATCAGTTGCAGGTCAATCGTCAGGACATAGTGGGGTCAACAACGCCGCTGACACAACTGCAACTATTACTGAAAAGCAACAATCATCTAATGTTAAGGCTCGTACACCATTGAAATTTGAAATTCATGTTGTTAAAGTTCCATTGGTTGGTTTATCTGGTGTTCATTTCAAGAAAGTTCTGGGTAATACCTGGATGTATAAGGCATTAGCCGGTCAGATTTTGAACGATCTGAACCTATAGAAGAACGATTTATAATTAGAAGTTGGAAGAGGATTACAATAATAATACAACAGTAATGAGAGACGCTCACTAAGCTTTTTGGATCTAATTTTGTTTTCAGCTTTGATCATGAAGATAGTTACTTATAAATATTGTACGATAGTTTGAGAGAAATTAAAAGTATTCTACGGCCATATCAAATGGTCATTAATTTTATTCGACGAAATAGTAGTTACTAGCTCTTGTCTTATTTGTAATGTTTCAATTAATCGGTTTAATTAATTCTCAGTCAACATCTGTCTAAGCTCATTATTTAGTTTCAATAATCTTTCAATCTCAAAAGCAGCTCTTTCCAAAACAACAGATTTTATAGGTTTTTTCTTAGCCTTAACTTCCTCAGGCAACATGCTTACTAAATCATCAAAGGCATCTTTAATAATTCCTCTTCTTCGTTGTTCACTACTCGTATGATTGAATTTTTTCTCATTCTCTGTTAATAATTTTCTCTTCTTAAGCTGTCTTGAATTTTGAGATGATACAGATGATGATCTTGATTCCGGTATTGATGGGATATCTTTGGAAATGTTCAACTCTTCAGGGAAGGAAGTTGCATCTCTTGGTAGTTTAACATTAGCATTATTAAATGTTATGGAGATTGTATCGGTTGATGTTTCTGGAGTTTCCAAAAATTTCGAATTTTGTGAATCAGATGAAGATGATGAAGGTACTGGTAAAAGTTGTGTTTCTTCAATTTTTGGAAGAATATGAGCATGAGATATAGGATTAGATAGTTCTTCTGCATGAAGAGCTGGTTGAAGTGCAGGCTGTAATGGCATTGGTTGGTGAAGATGATGTATTGAGTGCGGTTGTTCTTGCTTTGCGGATTTTTCATCCATTATACTATCAAGAAATTGCTCAATTGCATTACTTTCATTAGCAGATAATAAACCATCATAATTCTCAAACATTGGCAAATTCTCTAATTCTGAAGGATTGAAATCTGGAGAATTGTTATTTTGGAAAAATTGGCTTAATCCAGGGCTTGTTATCTTGGACCCTCTTTGATTATGAAGCTCATAAACTTGGTGACTTAATTCACTGGCATAGTTTGAAATTGGTGTATGAACCCTTGGAGGGGTCCCAGGGACATGCGGAGGTGTTTGTGCAGTGAACATGGCATAAGCAGCTTCAAAATCCATATCTGTTAATTGAGCATTCTCTTTAGAAGTATCCATATCATTGGCAAATGGTGAAGATCGTACCCATGATTTGAAGTTTTTGAAATCTGGGGATGGTATGCTAAATAAAGGAGGAGTCGATGGTCTTGATGGTTTGGCACTTGTTGGTATATTTATCGGTTGACTCATTGTGATGTACAATTCTTTTATTTGTGGTTCAATAGAATATTAAAACGATGGATCTCTCAACGGGTACTGCTATATTTGATCTGGCATTGAGTGTGTAGTTCGCGTAGCTATCAGGGGTTTGTTTGTGTGCAGCAGGGTTCTTGTGGTCCTTGACTGGAGTTCTTCTTCAGCAACTGGATTCCTTCACAGATCAACTGTTTAAAAAACTTCAGCAGCGTTGCCTATATGCCAAATCTCGAGACTTGAACCGTATTTATTGTTCTTCGAGTTGGAAGCATTACTCGCTTTTTTTCACATGTCAGTCATTAAACGTGCTCGGATCTCTTTAAGATATCAATAAGAGATATAATAAATATCACGTGATTCTACCTCGGTATTTGATCACTTGTCACATAGGAACAATAGAATCATCATTACAATCTACAGAGATAAAGATCTGTATAAATAGCTTCATTTTACTAGATTACGGCAGCTAAATAGACCTAATCACAAGACAGCACCAAAACCAAAAGTCAACTTGATGGCCCTGACGTAATAGTTTTCAAAGTTCCCTCTAACTTGATCTTCTTCACCGATTGGAATACCTTTGAATAAAACATCTAGTTTAGTTTCAGAGTCACCTTGGTGTAACCCAATGGTCAAAGTAGCATAATGGCCTTCCTTCCAGCTGTTCAATCTCCACTGTTGCTCAATTGATTCGTTAGGTACCAATTTGGTAACCTTACCAGAGACATTACCACCGAATAGATTAAAGTCATCACCTGCTTTTAAAACATCTCCGTTGAAGCCAGGATTAGCTCTTGTCCATGCACCAACTCTATTCTTTTCCAAAAAGGTGATGAATAGCTCTTCAGCAGTTGTGTTAAATACAGGTTCAAGATGTAATGTGGAGGTATTGTACTTTGGAACGTTTGAAGATGTTGATTGTGAAGCCGCAGCTGACGAATCCGTTGTCTTTGATGAGATCTTAGATTGACTTTCTGATGACAGGGTTGGTGTTGAAGAAGAACTTTTGGCTTGGTTGGCTTTTGTCAATTCTGATTTTACTTGATCAGCTGGCAATTGAATGTCAGAAGCATGTGTAGAGACTAAATCTTTACCAAATTGCAAGAAGATTTTTCTCAAGTTTGGAACTAGTTTCTTCTTTACTACTTCTTTTATCTTTGTGTTCTTGCTATCTTCTGAGAATACTGAAACTTCGAATTGATAATCATCTTCCTCTGAATCATAAGCAACTTCTGGAACTGTGATCGAACCTTTAACCTCAGTGTCATCCACTTTACCGGTATAAGCCAATGCAATCTTCAAATCGAACAAGGTGCTAATCTTACCTCTCTTCTGTGAAACGACTGAATCGCCTTCAACAGAGGTAACGCTGGAAATCTGAGCTGATTGTGATTTATCGTCAGATTCGACTTCAAGACCTGTCAATTTATCTTTGAAATATTGACGAGTCCAGTCAATACAATTCTTTTCAACGTAGTGCCAGTTGTTAGGATTATGAACGACCATTCTTGATTGATATTAGTGAAGAAGATATAAAGATGGGAAAGTATAGGAAAATATTTATTGTTCCAGCTTTTATCAACGCTCTGAACATTTCAAAGAATTTGTCACAACGTTCGAGAAAAATCCAGTGTCTCCGGTGCGCGCCACATATATGTTGGTGCTGGTGGTGCTCGTGACATGGCTGTTGAAGCTGTTGAAATTGAATTGTGTTCCATTGCGTTTTTAAAAATAAGATGGAACCATCACAGGTGATAAGGGGTATAGTGCAGACTGTGCTAGTTATCGGTGTTGTTTCAAACCAGTTTAGTTTCAAAACCCTACGAGATTCGAAGTGGAGCTTTTTTGGTTCCAGCATGTCAAGGTACTGCGCTAAGTTAGTCCAGATATCGATAAATATGGCTGTTGTATATTTGAGTTTCGCTATATATCGCCACTAGTTTATACCACCAAATTTAGATACCCTCGAACTCTTTTGCAACTTACTACCAAATCAATTGTGCGAAAGCGTTTCAACCTGGAGAGAAAATTCTCTTTTTGACATCATAATTACAGTTCCGTATCTACAACTGGACTCGACGCTAAACCCTTGCACAGTCCGCCAATAAGACCTATCATCAGTATCAACCAACCCCCTTTTACGTCTTTCCACCGCTTGTGACAGTTATGGAAGCCTCCGCAGCCTGTTTCAACATTCAAAGTCTCGGATAATCGTTGTTGGATTGAGCTGACTGTTGGTCTTTGAAACTGAAATGTTGGCAGAATGGGACATTTGGTCTCTCATCACCGAGTAAATCCACCAACACAACTTCTCATCATGCAAGATCCAAAGATTCTACTTCAATGAGTTGGTTCATCGCTAGCACCTCAACTATAAAAAGAATGGATCTTCCTCTGATCTGAGCCCTTCAAAGCTTTGAGCTTCAATTTTCAACTGCTCAACAACAACTGATATAAAATGTCCATTGATGCATACGTTTACCCAACACCAAACAGTTACAAAGTTCTTCTGACTTTGGAACTTCTTGGGTTAGACTACAACATTCATAAAGTTGATATAGCCAAAGGGGAACAGGTCCAAGAACCATACTTGTGTATCAACCCAGCTGGTGTTTGTCCAACTTTAAAAGATGGTGATTTGACTCTTGGTGAATCTGTAAACATTTTGGAATATCTGATCTCAACTTATGATAAGGAGCATAAATACACTGTTTCCAAAGAATCCTCGGAATATTGGGCATTGAATCAATTTTTAATTGCTTATGCTACTGGTCTTTCAGTTTACCATGATAAAATATTCGTCTTATCCATTTACGTTCCTGATCAAACCACTGCTATTGGATTTCTCAAAAAGCAATTAGACAGACAATACGCCTTGATTGAAAAACAATTGACTGCTAATGGTACAGGATACCTTTTCACAAATCATCTGACCATTGCTGACTTGTTGGCTTATCCACATACTCGTTTTGCTCATCTACAAGGTGTTGATTTTGAAAAATTCCCAAAAGTTAAAGAATGGAGGGACAAGATTAGTGGTGAATCATTTGTCAAAGCTGTTTATGAAAAATTCCAATCAAGAGTCTGAATAACCAGGAGGTAAATTTTGAGATGACCGTGAATAGATCGTACTAATAGATGTGAATGCTTCTCAAGTTAAGGGCTCATATAAATTTCGCAGATACTGAAATTAAGCTCTGTAGGGAAATAAACTAATTTGGAATTGTGTCCGGCAAACATGTATAACCGAATCACCAATGATTCTCTGTTTGATCAACTGATCTTTCAATTTATAAATGTTACTGAGATCAGTACCGGGGTACGATTTGGAAGGACACACCAAATTGCCCCATATGTCCACCCTTCAAGCTCTAACTCTCGAAAGTCATTGTGGGTGACTTATAAGGGTGTTTGGCAAATACCTCTAAGGTTTAAAAGGCTAAATAAACTATAGGAAACCGGGGGGGAAAAGAGATACACCATGCTAACAAGCGGACATGCCCATTCTTCTATTTAATGCTACAAATATCCTTGTTGTGATTGGTTTTCAAGCTTATCACACTTTAATCAACTCACACTTCGTTACACCTTCAACAAAAATGACTATTGACGCATACGTTTATCCTACTCCAAACAGCTACAAAGTCCTAATCACTCTTGAACTCCTTGGGCTAGATTACAACATTCATAAGATTGATATCTTTGCCGGTGAGAATAAGACCCCAGAGTATCTCAAACTGAATGCTTCAGGATTAACCCCAACTTTGAAAGATGGTCCAACAAGATTTGGTGAGTCCACAAACATCTTACAATACCTGTTCGATAAGTATGACAAGGAAGGGAAATACACATTGCCAAAAGATTCGCCAGATTATTGGAGATTGAATGAATTCTTATTTGCATATGCTTCAGGATGCTCTGTAAACCACGATAAAGTTTGGGCTTTTGGAGGGTTCCTTCCTGATCAGACCAAATCTTTAAAGTTCCTCAAAAAGATTATTACGAGCCAATACAAAGTCCTTGAGCAAAACTTGATAGATAATGGTACAGGTTATTTTTTCAGTGACCATTTAACAATTGCAGATCTATTGGTCTATCCAAACACACGTTGTACAGATGCACAAGGTATTGATTTCGATCAGTTCCCAAACTTGAAAGCTTGGAAGACTAAACTTGATGCTGAACCTTATGTTAAAGCTGCCTGGGAGAAATTCCCATCTACAATGTTCAAATGAAGAATTTGAGGTGCCCTTTCTATATATAATTACAAATTATGTCGAGAATTGTTATCAGGGCTTAGTTGTAGTCTGTAATTAAGAAAGTCGTTAATACCCGAAGTTAAGGTTTGGCACCAGACCAGACGCCATAGTTTCAACTTGACACAATTCTTCAGAAAATCATGGACAGATCTTTGGAATTCACCAGTGTTTGAAGAACAGATCCGAAAACTCAAAATACCTTGGTGCCATATCCACAAAGCTTTCTACTCAAATGGGTGCGGAAACCCGCTTCTCGAGACCGATTAATAATAAATCAACCCAAATTTTGACCTTTATAAACTCTTATCAGATCCATTGAATATATACTTGAAAGTGATTACTAGAAAATCTTACACAATGACAATGGAATTGTACGCTTTCCCAAGTCCAAATAATTACAAAGTCATTATCACTTTGGAACTTCTTGGCCTGGAGTACAAAGTACACTTGGTTGATATAGCAAAAGGTGAACAACTTGAAGAATCATTTCTTAAAATCAATCCGGCAGCTGTTGTTCCATTACTAAAAGATGGTGAGCTTTCAATTGGTGAATCCGTGAATATTATCGAGTATCTAGTATCAACATATGATAAGGAGAACAAATATACTTTGACGAAAGACTCATCAGAACACTGGACATTCAATGGATTCCTTTTTTCACATGCCTCGGGCCTCTCAGTATGCCATGATAATGTGTTTTACTTATCTGTTGCACCAGTTCCTCAAAAGGAAGCAGTGGAGCGTTTCAGATCGACCGTCATAAAACAATATGAACTAGTTGAGCAGCGATTAATTGAGAATGGAACAGGTTATTTGTTTAGTGATCATTTAACAATTGCTGATATTGTTGCTTTCCCTCATACACAAGTTGCTTCATGTCAACATATTGATATCAAGAATTTCCCAGTTTTACAAAAATGGATCTCTAAAATCAAAGAAGAACCATTTGTCAAGAGTGCATATGAAAGGGTTGTGTTTACTCCCTATTCTCTACCAATTGTATAAAAAAAAATTCAAATGATTAATTAAATATATTACAAATATGTATGTATGTTTGAAAGATTAGTATAAATATGTTTGATGGAATTAGAATACGTGCACTCATTATTGGAAATCTGTTAAAGAAGCGAAAAATTAGCTCGACAAAAGTTGTTGAAATGTAATAGCAGATATGAAACAGATTTATGGGTTCATGAAATGATCATTTATATCAATGTTTAACCCAGGTGCTAGATTAGTTGTTGTCATTGAAGGTAATCCACCTCCAAGGAAATCCAACATCATATGCATACCACCACCACCACTATAATCATCGACATCTGCAGGTAAGACTTTTGAAACCCCTTCTAAAAACCACACTTTATCCTTCATTTCTGTGGTGAAACCTCTTAATAAAGAATAATAACTTCTCATGATTCTCATAGCTGATAAGTCACCCGACATCAAAAGGGCCAAAAATGTCTTATCTAATAATGCTGGGAATGCAAAGATTCTTAAAATGAAATCTGATTTATATTTTTCCTTGTGTAATTTATCCAGATATGCCAAAGTAATCAAATATGGAGAATCATATTCAACAGGATATAAATCACCAATTGAATCATCAAAGCAAACCAACTCAGAAATTGAACCATTTTTTTCATTAATTATATCACCTAAATCACTCAAATCAACAGAAATAAATTGATAAAATCTTGATGTAACAGGTAATGGCCAAACAGCTGTTAAGATTGTAGCAGCACCTTTAACATGGAAAATCCAAGCAGAGGCAGGTAATGAAGTTGGTGATAAAGATGTTGGTAATGAGGCATTTGCCAAAGAATCCATGATTAATACAAGGGCAGATGCAACTAATGCATCTGTATTTTCAGGTGATATTTCCAGCACAGCTTCTCTTAAAAGTCTTAACGCTTCACCACGATGACTTGTTACACAATTTTCCAACCCACCCATGGTTCTTGAAAGATGCGTAGCGGAAAATGCAAGAATAGAATGCATCAAAAATGGATAATTGAATGCCAATTGTGGTATATCTTCACTCCAAATCTTCTCCTCTGAAATACCAGCAGTAGTGATAGTTGGTGCAACAACAGTAGTATAATGATACATCAATCTTAAATCCAACATGTTTAATGCAGTTGGAGATGTAAAGTTCCCCAATCCTGATGGGATTTGGCTTTGAATAGAATTCATACCAGTAACACCGGCAGCTCCATGCATTTGTTGATGAGTAGATAATGGTGAAGTAGCAGATCCTGGTGACATACTTGGTTGAGGAGATATCGTTGGATTGTTTGACATTGAATGTAAATTTATTGACAGGTTATTTCTTGAATCAATTGAGTTTCTTGATATTGATGGAGTATGATCAGTCAGCATGGCTGATCTCATGGCTAAAGCAGCTTGTTCCATTAATGGGGATTTCACAGAAAAAGTAGGAAAGGTAATGTCAGGTTGTTGTTGTTGAAGCCTGTGAAGTTGGTTCAGTATATGATTATGAGGTTGATTATTGTTATTATTATTGTTATTATTATTATTAGCAGCTTGTTGGAAATGTTGTTGGAAATCCTCAATACTGAATGAATCTTTTTCCTTCTTGATTTGAGGTATGCTTTGATTTGTATTATACGAAAGTTCCGGCTTATGGATGCTTGGACTATTATGGAATGAATCAGGAGTTATAGATTTATCTCTTGATGAAGAAGTCCTCACATTTGAACTCTTTGTTTTATTATTCTCTCCATCAACGCTAGAACCGTTACCATTTGTAGTAATCTTTGTTTTAGTTTTCCTCACGGGCAAGCTATACGAGCAATCAATACCCATATTTTGACATTTGATACAAGTTGGATGGGTTTCATCACATTTAACTCTTCTCTTTTTACAAGTATCACATCCATTCTTTGATTTGTTATGAAACTTTCTCTTCCCGGTATCATTCTTCCCAGTATCAGCGTTTGAACTTGAATTATTCGAATGAGTTGAGTTTGCCCGTCTATGGGATGGAGAAGGGTCTTTACCGTTCCCATCACCATTGACATTATCAATCAGGCCGGACCCTAGGTCATCACTTAGAGCAGGTGAATATACTGGCATGTTCCCGTTAGATGACTTTCTGGACATTCTTAACCACTCGTTGGATTATATTTGATCCATAAAAATTGCAGTGATCCGTCGTTTATAAATATGAAGATGATATGAACTAAGCCCAGGGCTATCTCTCTGATTCCTCTTCTTCGTTGCGGGTATGGAATGGCAATTGGACAGTCAAGTTGAATCGACCCTCTAGCGAATAGTTGAATATCACTAAGCAGTAGTAGCAGCACTCTGACAACCTCTTCGAAGACTTCAAAGAGCAAATGAACAAATAACGAACGTTGAAATACAAATCCCACTGTCACAATACAATACTTGAGCATTCTCGTATAGCTCTCATGACTAAACGACATTTTTTTTTCTCCTATAAAAAAACAAAAAAACGCGAATTGTCGAGAAAAAATAGTAGACACGTTACGCGACGCACCACCATATGACGGCCGTTGACCGTTAGAACGCTAAGCAAATGTTGTCAGATCACTACAAAGACGGAATATCGAGCCATTCTTGTATTGTCACACTATATGAAGAACTGCAGGCCTCAGTGGTCGTGGCCATGTGGGTCCTCTTTAGGTTGTTCTGGATCAACAGTGATCATGGTATCGATTCTTAAAATAGCGATACATGCTTCCAAAGCAGATTTTAATGATTTGATCTTGGAGATTGTTGGTTCTAAAACACCATTTGTTGATTCATCCACAATCTTACCTTTGATTAGATCCAGCCCGTAATTTCTATAGTTACGTCTCTTGGTATCAGTTGGTAAAGCCGATTGGCTTGCACTATGGTATGATCTTAATTTGGCAATCAATTCAGAAGAATCCTTAGCAGCATTTGATGCAAGAGTCTTTGGAATAACTAAAAGAGCATTGGCAAATTCAGCAATCGCCAATTGTTCACGAGATCCAACCGTGGTGGCAAAATTTTCCAAATAAATATTCAAAGCTGTCTCTACTGCACCACCACCTGGAACAATATTACCACTTTCTAAAGTTCTTTTAACAACAGATAAAGAATCATGTAATGATCTTTCCATTTCATCCAAAGTATAATCATTTGGACCTCTTAATACAATAGAGGAAGAATTATGGGCTTTAGTACCTTTAACCAGGATACATTCATCATCAGAAATTCTTTCTTGAACAACTTCATCAGCATAACCCAAATAACTAGTTTCAAAAGTCTCATCCCCTTCTAAATTGGATAAACTACTAACGAAAGTAGCACCGGTAGCTCTAGCAATTCTTCTTAAATCTTCTTTTTTACAACGTCTAACAGCCATCACATTAGCTTCAACAAATTCTTTCAAACATAAATCATCAATACCTTTAGTCGTTAAAACGACATTAGCACCTGAATTTATTATCTTTTTAATTCTTTCCAAAACAATACCATATTCTCTTTTACGGATTTCCTCCAATTGATCTGGATCATCTATATTTATTTGAACACCCATGGCCATTCTTGCTTTTTGTAAGTTTATATCCAAAACGGCAATCTTTGCATTTGTTATTTTTTTAGTCATAGCTTGAGAGGCAACTGTACAATTCAAGGCGTAACCTTCAACTAATAATGATTCTGTTGATGATTTACCATGTGCTTTTAAAATGTTGACGGCTTTAACAGGATATTTAGTTTCACCTTTACCATTAGTTGTCTTAACAGCCAACATGGCGTCAACAACTAATTGTGAAAAAAACTTGGAATCAGCACCAATGATTTTAGAAGACATTGATGTTTTAGCAATATTTATGATACAATCTTTACCTAATGATTCCACTGGTGTGGATAAAACTTCATTAATATATCTTGTTGCTTCTCTTAGGGCAACTCTATAACCTGTAATAATTGTGGTTGGATGAATTTTATTTTTAACTAATTCATTGGCTCTCTTTAACAATTCAGAAGCAATGATAACAACAGAAGTAGTACCATCACCAACTTCTTTATCTTGTTGTTGAGCAAGATCAACAAGGATCTTCCCAGCTGGATGTTGGACATCTAATAAACTTAAGATGGTGGCACCATCATTTGTAACAACAACATCACCAATATCATCAACAAGCATTTTATCTAATCCAACTGGACCCAATGAAGACTTGACAACATTAGCAACAGCTGAAGCTGCTAAAACATTTTGATTACGAATATCTTCACCACTAATTTTCTCACCTCCAAGAACTAAAATATTAAAGGTTAGATCTGATACACCATATATATATATTTAACAAAATATGATCCATGAAATCACATTCCATCTTCCTTTGAAACGGAACACTTACACAATGTCTCTGAACGAGCATTACCAAAGACTTGAGACATCCTTAAATTACCTCTTTACCTTCGAATTCCTTGTAATTAAGATCAAAATTGATGATAAATTTGACCAAATACTCTCTTCTCTTTTCAAAATTCTTTTTTACTTTTTCGTCGAAAACTTGATGCGCTTTTGAAAAATACACTTAAAATTTTCGCCTAGTGAGAATTTCGCGCCAGCTAATAATTGATATAGGCTGGTGGGTTTTAGTTAGTGTTGAAATTTACGCAGAGGGCTTAGGCAGAATTTAGGCGGGTCTCTATTCTCATTTTTACACAGAGATCTAATCTATTTCCTTGATATTAAAATAACTAAACATCAAACATGAACGTATTTATATAGAACTCTTGATAGACATAGTAGTATTTAAGTGGATGAACAGTAATATGGCAGCTGAAAGACGCTATGATTAAGTAGTAAACAATCTTTGATATCTAATCAAGATTTTCATAATATATCTTTTCAATAAAGGGTTGAAAGTGAAATGGGAAAATGGGAAAACAGACAATGTGAAATAAAACAGAGTAATAATATGTAATAAAAAATAATAATAAACAGGGTTGTAGTTTGTTGATGTGTGATTGGACTTGAAGTACTGAAAGGCGACCTTTGCACTTGATTGTTTATAAAATTTGAAAGTGAATGGGATGAATTTGAAACACAAGATTTAGGGTGATGATCATGACGTTTTAAGATTTTGTGAACTTGTTTGTGATTTATTATATTGTGGTTGAGTTGATTTTTTTATTGTTCTTTTAGTTCTTTATTGGAAGGAAAAAAAAAGCAGCAGCATTCATATCAGATAAGCTTGGAAGTTCTAATTCATACGATTCCCTGATCTCAAAAGAAAGTCCCCAGCATTATAATCTTGAATGGCCTGTTTATAAAATAGTACATTTCTTCTTTCTCTTTGGTGCGACTGCTTCAGGTTCTAAAGCAGCAACGATGGCTTCATCAAACACATTCTTCAAACCTCTTTGAGTTAAGGCTGAACATTCCACATACTTGACAGCACCTAATTGTTTGGCCAATTTTTCACCTTCTTCAGGTTTAATTGGAGCAGCACCTTGTCTTCTTAATCTTTCGATGATGATTTGATCTTCTCTTAAATCTACTTGAGTACCAACAATAATTGCAGGAACCCCTGGAGCATGATGATGAATTTCTGGGAACCATTTTTCTCTAACATTTTCAAAAGAAGCTGGGGAAGTTATGGAGAAACAAACCAAGAATACATCTGTTGATGGATAACTTAGAGGACGTAAACGATCATAATCTTCTTGACCTGCAGTATCGAATAACCCAAAAGTATATGGTTCATCACCAATCATCACGGTGACTGCATAGTTATCAAACACTGTTGGAACGTAATCAGCAGGAAACTTGTTTGTTGTATATGATATCAAAAGACATGTCTAGATAGATATTGTTAGTACTTTTTTGTTTTGATATGTTACAAAATAGATCAGTCTCGATAGAAACTGATGACATTCCAACTTACTTTACCAACGGCACCGTCACCAACGACAACACATTTAATCGTTTGCATTCTGTTCTTGTTGTATGATAAGAGTTCTGTAGTATGTGTGGTTATTTGAATATAAGTACGTAATCCTTATTCTTTGACCTGTTCAATCTTGATTCTTTCTTAGCAGGCTCGTAATTGTGTAGCAATATTTATCGTCCCTTAATAATAAATGACTTTCTTCGATTACAGCACCTTTGACAACGTCTACTTTCTTCCGGTGGGTATAAAAGAATGGATAGTTTGATGATAATGTAGTTTGAGGAGTCGCCTAGGAAATAATGTGAAAGTTATGAAGTCGATCTGATTCCACTAAACTTGTTTCAAAACGTATTGTTGTGTTACCAAAGTGAGAATTTGGTTATTTTTTCTGACTTTAGATATTTTTAAATTTTGATCTTTGGATTTTCTGAAACAATTTTGAGAAAAAAAAATTGTTCAGCGATTTTTGCACTTTTGATAGGAAAAAAATCTAGAACTGCCTGCTGCTTCAACGTGTAAAGTGTTGGTATTTGCCCTGCGGTGGCTACTACAATCAGATCCACAAGCACAATGGTGAACATCAGAAGAAACAAGAGAGTAGTCACAGTGCGCAGCCCTGTCCAGCTCCTGCCCACTGGCTATCTACAATCTGCCCAACTCCACCAGTTCGAGCAGAAGCCTCAATTGGGAAAAAATCAGACGCGAATTCTGTGCTCAGGCTCCATTTTCACTGCCTAATCGGGCAATCCACAAGGCAGCACACCACAGAAGACGAATGAAATCGTAGATTCAGGAAGCAAAGTAGGTGTGGGTATCTGGGATCTGGTCCAGACGGGCTAACTAACCTTAGCAAGCGAATGACCCTGCTGCTGATGGTGCCATGATCCATCGAACATGTATCGAAAATGGAATTGACCGAGCACCTTGACAGACAATAAGGTACATCAACGTAACTCTATACTATAACGTTGATCATACCTCTCTCTTTCATCGCTTTTTCTTTACACTAGTAATATATCAGTAATCATACACTTCGTTGGAATATACAAGCAACGACATTTTGACTTTATACACCAGAGAACTCACTGTCCAGCAGCAGTTCTCAACACTTTTGCCAATTTCTCTGGCAATATTGGTTTGGAGATGAAATCAGACATACCACATGAAATACAACGGTCTCTATCTTCCATCTCAACATTAGCCGTTAATGCAACAATTTTCGGTAAAAATTTAGTGCCACCATATAAGGAATCCAAATCTTTAGAAGTTTCAATACCATCTTTTAAAGGCATTTGAATATCCATCAAAATCAAATCATAATTATGACCTGATTCATCTATCTTTCTAGAACATTTTTCTAATGCATCAACACCATGTATAGCGGAATCTGCTTCATATCCAAGTCTTTTCAAATGTTGTAAGGCAACTTTAGTATTAATCATATTATCTTCAACTAATAGAATATCTAATGGGATTTCTTGACTCAACAACACTTGTTCACTACTTGACATATTTGAGAGTTTTGGTTTACCGTGTTCTTTACCTTGTGGATTAACAACCTCTTTCAATATTGAGCTTAATTTGGATCTCTGGAATGGTAATAACAAGATTGGTAAATTTTTATCACGCAATTCTTCTGGTATCAAGACACCATATGGACTCAATAAAATGACACTATGCTTATCAGTCATTTTGAAAATTGACTTATCGTCAATCTGATCGAAATAATTAACGTTGACAAATACAACATCATGTTCATGGGCAACTTTTGTATCAACATTTTTCATTATTGAAATCTCTAAATCTGTAACTCTTTCCAATTCAGATTTTAGTGATTGACTTCCGAATTCACTATCATCGAATACAACTGCCCTACCTGAAATCTTGAACTTGTCATTATCTTTTAGTTCTTCCACTTGTGAAGAAATGGTCAAAAAAAATGTTGTCCCTTTACCTTCATTACTTTCGAATGTCAAGTTACCACCCATTAATTCAACCAACTTTTTGGAAATGGCAAGACCTAACCCTGATCCACCATAGACTCTTCTGGAAGATCCATCAACTTGACTGAAGGCACCGAAAACTTTATTATATGAATTTTTCGGAATACCAATACCCGTATCTTTAATACTAATGGTTATTTCATAAATATTTTCAGACGAAATCTTCTTTGCAACACTCTTGACAATGATTGAACCATTTTGAGTGAATTTGACAGAATTTCCTAGCAAATTGATAATGATCTGTCTAAATCTTGTTAAATCACCTTTAACCATATTAGCATCACCCAATTCATTGAAATAAGCCAATTCCAATTTCTTTCCAGCTGCCTGCTCGGCGATCAAATGCATTGCACTTTCAATACATTCATCTAATGAAAATAATGAATTTTCCAATAATAATGAGCCATGTTCAATTTTAGAAAAAGTTAAGATAGCATCAATGATATTCAACGTCACCTTAGCTGATGATTGAATTGTTTCAACATATTCATGTTGGATTGCATCTAACTTGGTATCAAGTAAGAATCCAGCACACGCAAACAATGAATTGAATGGAGTTCTGATTTCATGGGACATATTAGCAAGGAATGTGGCTTTTTCAGCAGTAGCATCTTCAGCAGCTTTTTTAGCAAGCATTGTTCTAGAATATAGACGAGCCTTATCCAATGCAAAAGCAGCTTGGGTACATAACAAAGCCAACAAACTCAACTTTTTTTCTGGGAAAATATGTGAGCCCTTTTGAGATTCCAAATACAAAGCACCTAATGTTTCCAATTCATTTTTGATTGGGATACATAGCATTGATTTTGGTTGGTGCTGAAAGAAATATGAATCAGACCTATAGATTTTTTCAAAATTGTAAAAGCTATCAAAATTACTAATTGATCTCCCGCTTGAAATGGTTTCACGGATTAACCCATCAGGAAATAAAAGATTGGAGTCTTGTGACTGTAGGACATTAACATATTGAGCACCACCAACAGCCTTATATTCAAGGGCACCATTCTCGTTAACTAATGCCATAACTCCATATTCGGCTGATGAAATTTGCAACGTATGCTTTAGCAAATTTTCAATAATTGAATCAATTTTAATACTTTCGGAAATTGCCAAACTTGCCTTGATCAAACCAACAACATTTGAATTCTCAACATCTGTATCAAAAATTTCATCAATTTGATCACTATCTTTCTGTAAAACCGTGGATAGTAACAAGTTTAAGGAGGTAATATTACCTTCACTTTGTTTTCTTTCTTTTTTCCCTAATTCTTCAAAGTCTAACTTGTCAAAAATTTCAGGATGATTTCTCTTTAATAAAAACATTTTTCTTAAATGTCCAGAGATTTGAAAACACTTTGCAGCATCCCTGAAATGTCCAGATGCACGCTTCTTATTAGTAGAAACACGATATAGCCAAGCACCACATCTTTCATGAATGTTACCGAGGTCATAATGTAATCCATTAGATTCAGCTCTTTCAATTGCGTGAGCATAAGAATCTAAGATCTCAAGATCAGACGCATGGTCAAGTTTCAACAGCTCAGCTTCAAATAAAAACATTTTTGGTTCGAAAAGTTTTGGAGAATTCCCTCTGCAGAATTGTAGAAAATTCAAATAATCAGTAATTATCTCTCTCTTCGATTCTTCAGGTGTATGTGAATCATCGATTGCAAGAAATGCCCTTGTAGCCATGGTTAATATTGAAAAGATTGTGATTGGATAATCTTTCTGAAATTTATCGAATAGTTCATCCGTTGCCTTAACAGAACGATGCTTTTTGCCTGAAATTAGTTCAACATGAACCTCTAATGCATCATAGAAGCATCTGAAGTGCAAAGTTTGTTCATCCAAGTTGAATTCAGGATCTTTGGATAAATCGTATCTATCATCGTATGGTAAATTTAATAAAGCTCTGAAAAATTTCACTGAATGTTTGAACCACAGTAAATTTGTCTTATCTTCCATTTCTGATCGATTTACAGTTCTCATTAAATGGTTATAAATACTTTGAACATTTTCACCATGAAATAATTTCAAGATTGGCTTCACAGCCACTGTCATAACAAATCCAGTGGCATATCTGCTTGAATAATGCCTATAAGACATGATTGTCATATCATGGAACCTTAGCAATTTCTCAATTGGTTCCAAATATGCACCAATAGTAAAACAATAAATGTAATAAACTTGGTTAGCAAAATCAAAAGATTCGGCCTTCTTATTAAGCAAATGGGTACCTAAAGCTGCATATTCTTGAGCACGACTTCTCGAAAGCTTGATTTCTGATAAGGCAATAGCTAAGAATCCTAGGGCCAAAAACCCAGACATACCATGCTCAAGACCATGAGAAACCATTGTATAACCAAGAGATGTTATTAGATTAATCCTACCAGAAGGAACAACGGCCATAATCACTTCAGCCATGATTTCCTGAAGTAATTTGATTTTTCTACTTTTGGAGGTTTTCATATCAGATAATGATCTAATAGCTGCAAGTGAAGTTGGAAAGGAACCTCTCAATATATCAACATTTCGAGCATTCCAATCATCAGCGACTTCAATCGCTATGCCTTGTCTTTTCAAACATTCAATACCGACATCAACACATTCATGTATTCTCCCTAATGTTTCCAAACAACGCATTGTATAAAGAACAATAGTTGGATCATGTTGGAAACTTAGTGAATGTCTATTAATGAATTCAAGACAACCTTCATAATTCTTGACCATCAATGAGCATTTTACAATTTCAACGTGTAATGTATATAGAGCCTTCTTATCAGAGGTATTTTCAAGTAAGATTTTGGACACGTTTAAAAATTTCAATGCTGGGATAAAATCAAACACTTTATAACAAAATTTTTGAGTGGCTTTCAAAACATTCAAATAAACGTTAATTTCATCTTTAGTTTCGACAACTGCATAAGATTTTGAAAAATGATTAGCAATTTCTAAACAACCATTCATGTCTTTTTCAAGAAAGTCAAACTCCTTAGAGGTATACAATCTTAACCCACACAATTTATGGTAACGTGTAACTTCATTCTTATCCATCATATTTTTCTGTAGGAACATATGGAAAGAGTCATGAATTGGGGAGAATAGTGCCAGTTTACCCAAGTCTTTAATATCGATGTCTTCAATATCAAACGGTAATGCTGATTTTTCCAAATGGAAAGGGAATTTATAGAAAATGTTGATTGGATAAATCAAATGATATTCAATTGCCTTGGAGATGAATCTAGCAATTTTTTGGAAAGATCTTTGAGAAACAATGGATAAATCATTCAACGAAAAACTGGTCTTATCAAAAACACAAGAAACATATTTGAACAAATCTAAGTCTTCTTCATCAAAATTTTTCTCTAATCTATTCTTGTATAATTCTTCGTTTGTTCCAGGAATTTTTTGTAATTCATCAAAATCAACATTCCAAATTGGTAAAGTGTTTGAAGTTGGATCAAATTTAATCGTTCCATTCAGGCGAAGTTCCTGAATCATTAATAAAGCTGTTAATGCATTCCCCTTTGATTTTTCATAAAGATATTTGGCAACCGATTTGACTTGAATATCTTTACTTTTGGCATTTTTTTCAGAAACTTCTTGTAGATTTAAGAATCTTGGAACTAAGAAATCTTGAGTATATTGCTTGAAAGGTTCCAATGATAAGTTTGGCATTCTAAATTCACGAAACTCAAAATCTATGTTTCTTTTGAATTTTGATAGATTGACATTCATGGATGTATCGAAAGTTGCAAGTATCACTAATCTTGAATCTAACCCATCTTTAGCAATCATGTTATTAACTTCTCTCAATAGATCCAAATCAGAGACAGAAAACCATTGGAAATCATCGAAAAATAAAGTAATGGGGAAACTTTTCCCCAAAGCAACAAATAGAGATTTAATCAAATATTTGAAGCGTAATTCAGGTTTTTGAGGTAACATATCTTTCCCACCAGCATTTATATTTGTTATGTGTTTGGAATAATTTGACCCCAATAAATCCTTCAACTCTGGTAAATAATCTAATAGTGGTGTCAAACTTGAGGAAACAACATCAAGAATAGCCTCTCTACACCTTAAGATATCAGCATCAGTACTTGATAAAACTTGATGGATGATTGAATTCAAAATGGATAAATAACAGCCAAATCCATTAATTCTTGGACTGCACTTCCAAGTGACGAAGTAATGGTTCTTATTTGCAATGAATGTTTGGACCTCATTAACAAGCTTTGTCTTACCAGAACCCGTGTCACCCGTCAATAATAGTAGATGAACACCACCAACCATACTATCGTACAATTGTTTTATTTCCTTTAAGCTTGATTCACGACCGTAAAGACCTCTAGGTAATGTGAATTTTAAAGTTCTTTCTTTCATTTCTTCCTGTACGAATTCTTTTCCGCTTAAGGAAAATAATAAATCATCTGCAAGATAATCACAACTTTGATATCTATCAGCAGCATTTTTAGATAAAAGTCTGATTACAACATCACTTAAGAATTTATCAACACCTGCTTTTTCTGGAGCTTCTGGGATTTCTCGTATATGTTTATTAATCAACTCTCTTCCATCAGATGCAATGAAGGGTAAGAACCCAACAAGTAATTGATATAATATGATACCCGTACTATAGAAGTCAGCTCTATAATCTGCCAATCTATTGACCTCACCACTCACTTCAGGGGCCATATACGGAAGCCAATCAATCAAATATCTTTTGTTTAAAGTTCTATAACCTCTTGTACAATCCTCTGTAGTATAAGGGAAACAAAAGTCCCAACCAGTGATGTAAACTTCATCCATATCATTGACAAGTATATTTGAAGCAGTTAACCCATTGTGAGTGAAACCGTGATCATGAACTTTTTTCAAAACTTGCAAGCACGATAATATCGTGGTCAATACTCTCTTTTTATTAGTATCTCCATTGATAACAAAAACCTCTTTCAAAGATTTCAAATTAAGGACATCCTCATACACCATTGCATAACCTTCATTATCCTTTAATGTGATGAAATCAATTGGATAAAGGACACCTTCTATATCTGACGGTAAAGTTCTTGGAGTTGGTTCTATTGAAGAAGTTGATTTTTCCTGATCATTTAATCCAGACAATGTATACCATTCATTGAAAAATCTTGAAATTGATCCGGCTGACACATAAGAGGTGTATTTCACTAACACACTTCTCTTCGTCTTTTTATTAAAACCCCTGTATAGATCACTCGATATATTTGAAAGTAATGTATAATCTGGAATGACTTCACGAGAAGCGTCAGCTAATACACTGTTTTGGTTGCTAAAATTGAACACCTCGAACAAATCCTTAGTGATGTTTGAAGTCTTTTTGGTATTTGAAGCCAATAGATAGTCATAAAAGTTTGAATCTGATGGCGTTCCTTCCGATGTATTACTCGAATCTGTTGATAGGTGAGTGACAGGTGATAGCAAATCATCATTGAAGAATAGTTCAGAGCGCTCTCCAGAGATGTTTGAAATGTTAGGAGAGAGCTTGGGACTCTTTCCCTTTATGTCCAAGTTTTTCTGTGTGAGTTCGTTTTCAATCATCTTGTCAATTTGCTAGCCGCTCAAGCTAGTGTGTTATATGTTAGCCTGATATATTTGTCAATATTAGCCAGCGCAGGAATAACTAAGATGTTGGACTCAGTAATTTTTGTGAACCTATAGAATGGGAGCAACGTATATCAAGACCAAAATTTTGGAAGGGAATGTATTTGATAAATCTTGTGAAAGGAATTTCACAGTGGTGAATGATCTATTTGGTGTTTTGTAGAATCGATAGTTTGGAATGAAAGCAAAAATTTTCGATTATTTGATATGTACAAGAAGGGAAATTTAATGATGGAGAGAAGACTAAGATATGATGGCTTCTGTGCTTCCAAATCCTCCTGTTTGACGTTAAGACCTGGGGGACTGGGACTGGATCTGTAAGGGCTGCTGAGTCCTGAATTATATGGACTTCTAATGAATTCTTATTAGGCTCTTTATCAATACAAGTTACAACTATTCAATTTCCTCTGCTTTGAGTCTTCCATCTTGACGCTTTCGATGCCCATCAGTACTAAAAACCCGAAGCGGAGGGCCACGCCAGGCCTGAGTTTGCGGATTTCGTGCATGGCTCTCTAAATTCGTCTTTTTAACCGATCGATAACCACCACAGGATATACCACCAGTGTTGTTAAGGGAGGGTTCAAATCATTGTTCCGACAGTTGTTAGTAATAATATGGCTAGATACAATACAGTCAACACAGCATAATCTGGCAAAAGTTTGAATTTTGCTAAGAGACTCTGGATATTCTTCTGCAGTCTGCTGAAATAATAAAACAGTAGAACTAACCAATACGGGTGAAACGTTGGCATCAAAGATGAAGCAAACTTTTTTGGACTCTCACCAATCAATTTTTGCAGAAGCATTCAAAGCATAACTCAATTCCCGTCATATATATACTGCAATCCTACCTACAAATTATATCAATTCAAGTCGCGTAGTTACAACTTACAACAAACTCACTTATCCATAAAGACTAACTCACAGATCCCAGCAGAAACAATCGATGACAAGTACCTCCATCTGCAGCTTGTTCTGTCCTCCCGACAAGAATTTTTTCCATCGCCTTCTAGGCGGGCGGGGCTAGGCTGGGTCCGCTGGGAAGGCCTAGGCGGATATATATTCTACTGAGAGCCCGCTCGGGAGTTCCCCCTGCCTGTGGCCCCAACGGCCCCAGCACACAGTTCGAGTCTCAGCTTGTATCCTTATTCCACCGCGTAAGTTCATGCTCATGCTTGCTACGAGACTGGATTCCAGTATGGAAAATGAAATATGGAACCCCTGTAAATCTAAAAGGAACTACTTGAAATACATTATTTTTGAACTGTATTTCAACGCTAAATAAATTAACTCGATGCACCAAAGAAATATTAAAATTTTGCAAAAAAATAGGCACATGCACAGGGCTTAAACCACACAAAAGCCACTGGCTCTAAAATTTTATATCTTCATCAATACCCGACAATCTAACAAACGTACCTAATCAAGCACTTGATATTAATTTATCAATTGTTAGTCAGTGCCTATACGAGTCTCAGCTCATGATCGTTGATCTGGTCTGACCCAACAATCAATAGTTCATGAGGACTGAAAGACGTTAAGTATACTTTAGATAAGAGCTGTATTAAAGTTCTTTAGTGTTTAAAAATCACCAACTTTGCATGTCGCAAATCTTTTCAAACTGATAGTGAATCCCTTACATTGAAACTCAATTTTAATTCCTCACAGATTTCAAACAAATTGATTAATATGATCAGTATTATCTATCTGATTCTATGGTAATAGTTTTTCCAGAATTATGTACAGTTCCGTAGAGTGTGGAATTTGTACCTGAACCATTTGGTCCTTACGAAGAAGATCCAAAAGAACGATAAGCTAGTCTAGTACAAAGACTACTATAGCTGGACAACTTTCAGGTAATGAACGTTGAAAATGTGCCTATGAACCCTTCAACGCCTGCCAAAATGTGAGATCCATGGAACTAGTTCTTGACTGGTGTTAATTTAGACAAATGCCTTAAAATAATTATAAGGTACAATTGATTCTACTAGATAAAATTATAATGTTATGCTTGGTCTCTTATATTTTATTGAGATACATATCAGATCTTTGAAACTATTCTTCGTCAGATGAATCTTCTTCAGCTTCTTCTAACCAATCAATAAACTTGGAAACATATTCATTTTCAAGTTCTGCATTCTTCCACCAAATTAAAATTGATTCTTCATCAACAATTTCTGAGTCATATAATATACTAATGATATATAACAAGATCTGTTTCCCATTTTCCTTTTTCGATGTTAGATCTTGTAGAATTTTCAATAAATCAATCTCTTCTTCTTGATCAAATGCTTGTCTTTTAAATAGTGCACCCCAATGTTTGAAAACCTTATCGGTGGCTTCTTTAGTATGTAAAGTTTTAGTCTCAATAAAATGACAAACCCTACCAATTAGTGCAGTTGATGTGGCAAGTCTTACTTCATGATAAGTAACGTTCAAACTCATTCTTAATGTGTTTAATTCCAAAAGTGCAGTATCTAAATCATGATTATTTTCCATAGCACGTTCCACAGTGGCAACAGCTTCAACTTCGAAATTTTCCTCTTCAAAATCTGTTTGAACACTTGTTGTAGAATATGTTCTCTTCTTTTTTTGCTTATTGGTATTTTGAGTATATGAAACTATTGAATCATCGGATAAATTCAATTCTCCTAAGCTGTACATTAACGAATTGACTGGTTTAGACCCTTCATCTTCATAATCTGAACTGTCAGATTCATAAACATAACCAACACCATTATTACCAACAATGGAGAAATCAAAATCTCCTTCATCAGATTCATCATCTTCTTCTTCTTCTTCATCATCTTCTGAAGAATTAACAAAACTTCTGTTGGCCTGCTTAACTGGTTTAGAAGAAATACGGACATCTTTATCAACATTTTGATTTTCAGAAATAACAACATCAAACCCAATAACCGAACCTTTATCCAAGACGGTGTTTTGACCAATCTTAGACCCATTGGCAACAATAGAATAAGTAATTGATGAATCATCTTCAATTATAGAATTATCCCAGATATAACTGTTTTTAATAGTAATGTTATGACCAATCTTACAATTTCTTCCAATAACTGAATTTTCAATATAAGTTCCATCTCCAATAATGGTATCCGATCCGATTGCAGTGCATGATCCAATCTTACATGACTGAGCTAAAACAACATTTTGTTCTTTATAAACATGTTTAGCTTCATAAGAATATGATTGATTTTCCAAAAAATTTGAGTCTGGACAAATTGGATACGCCCATCTTTCTAATATATCTTGAGAAATTGCATCATAAGTTTGCCAACTTTCCACTCTTGCAGCATAATCTTCGGTAATATAAGCATATACTGTTTTTTTCAAAATATCTGAAGATAATATCCCCTTAACAAAATCTTTTCTCAAATACTGATAATCAAAGTTCTCTTGGAAAATAGCTGGAACATGTGGTGAACAAATGTCAACATGACAATCTATTAAGTCATTTCTTATCACAAAATCATCAACATCTTCCAATAATTCTGGATCAATTGAAACAGTAGATTTCTTACCATCAGCAGGCGGTATATCTTGATAATATAAACATTTGTTCGTTTTCTTGTCTAGTATAAAAGTAGCAGGCTCAGCATGAGATCTTGCTCTATGTAGGGCACTAGCTTGAGTTAAAACCATAGTTGCAATATGATCTCTATCGATCGCTTTTCTTGCCTTATGAGCTTCCATAACTTTATCAAATTGGATGTTCGTCACAACATCACCAGAAACAAGTAAAAAGTCACCAGTGATTAAGCCTCTATTATCTAAATCTCTCATAGCATCACCAACAGATCTCGATTCAAGAGTCATAATTGTTTGAATTTTAAATGGTGACCATGGTAAATTCCATTTGGAATTTTCAATATATTCCTGGATTTGATCAGCATGGGAACAGCACATCAAGTAAACTTCATCAACGCCAGCTTTGGCTAGAAATTCTAATGTATATTCAATTAGCGGGACATTGGCTAATGGTAGTAAACATCTTGGTTTAACAGATGTTAATGGCATGAATCTTGTCTCGAAGGAATCTGTCAAGACAATTGCTTGGAGTCTTTCATCCTTCACAACTTCCTTTTGTTTCTTTGTCTTTGGAGGCATCTTATCTTGATAAGTTCAATTCACCACAGATCAATAACTAATACTACTCAGGTTATCAAACGATCAAAGACTATTCTGATTCATAATTGATTTTTTTCCTACACTTCTTTTTTTTTTTGGCGGACAGACACTTTTTTGGCAGAAAGTCCTGTTCAATAAAGACTGAAGAAGAATATCAAAAAAGTTTTTTGCTTTCCCTTTTCAACGCTAGATCGCTCGCTGGAAAACAATGTCATGAACTTGATACCTTGTGAATAGATATGTGCTCCATTGATAATAAAATTACCATACTTTGAGCTGCCAAATTAATTATGTCGACCCCAAAAACTGCAAAAAAAATGCTCGAGGTGGGGTTCGAACCCACGACGGTCGCGTTACTCACACAACTGTGACAGTTTGCACAACGTCATTTTTGATGCCGCTATAAGCACGAAGCTCTAACCACTGAGCTACACGAGCACTGGTTGAGTTCCAGAAGTGCCCGAACAATTAGCTTCAAGCATGAATTAGTGACACGATATTCTGGCAGATTTGCTAATTACTCATTTTAAATAACTGTAATAGCGTTTAAATTAGTACCATTACAATTCTTATTCTTCATTGTGTCTACCAATCTGTATTTTGTCTCTTTCAAAGAAGGATTCTTCAAAATATATCATTAAATGGTTGGTAGAACTTTGAGATCAAAAGCGTGGTCCTACCGCGAATTTTCTTGATTTTGCACTTCACATTGTGTAGACTTCGAAGAGTCTAACACTTTATCTTAAAGTGATTTCAACTCCAACAAAGAATTGATGGCGAATATCACTTCCCCGTATGAGTCTGTGACCTTTGGGAACTCCCTTTCACTAAGGGTGGATGGTGGGGTCGGCGCTGTGTCAATAAATCCGTCGGGTAGAGATGTTGTTCTCGCTGGGTATGTGAAATCTTGAATGATTCAAGACCAAAACGTCAACCTTGAATCAATACTAACATTTCTATAGTCGTCGTGGTCTTTATGTTGTTGATCTGGATGATCCATTTTCTCCACCTAGATGGTTCCACCATATGACCTCTTGGGAAGTCGCTGATGTTCAATGGTCACCACATGCATCGAAGCCAGCTTGGGTTATCTCAACATCTAATCAAAAGGCAATGGTCTGGAATCTTGCAAGAAGTAAAAATGATGCTATCGAGTTAGTTCTTCATGGCCATTCAAGGGCCATTACAGATATTAATTTCCACCCTGATAACCCAGAACTTTTAGCTACTTGTTCTGTCGATACTTCGGTATTAGCATGGGATACAAGAATTCCAAGGAGACCTGTATATTCAGTTTCTGATTGGAGAGCAGGAGCTTCTCAAGTTAAATGGAACTTTAAGAATCCTAACGTTTTATCGTCTTCCCATGATCATTATTTCTATATATGGGATCTCAGAAATAATGCCAAACCACTGCTGAAAATCAATGCTCATGATAGAAAGATCAATGGTGTTGATTTCAGCAGGACAAAAGAATCTGAGATAATTTCATGCTCCAATGATAACACTGTGAAATTCTGGGATTTATCAAAAGATATCACACAACCAGTTTCCACCATTAATACCGAATTCCCAGTATGGAGGGCTAGACATTTACCATTCGGTGGGGGTTGTTCTATCATGCCACTTAGAGGTGGTAATAATTCTATTTACCTAGTGAGTCAAAAAGACCAGCAACATGAAACAAAGTTGAAATCATGCTATATCTTCAAAGGACACACGGATAGAGTCACTGATTTCCTATGGAGATCAAGGCATACTTCATCAGATGTTGACGATAGAGAGTTTCAGCTTGTAACCTGGTCTAAAGATTGTGACTTGAGATTATGGAGTATGCATGAAGACATTTACGAAAAAGTCGATTTCAAGAAAGGTCAACCAAAGAAGCTTCCAACGTATGATTACAGAACATATCGTGAGGAGCCAGGGGCATCTCACAATAGTGGCTACGCGATGAAGAAAACAAAGGATACTTTTGTCACCAGTAAAGGTGAGGCCACAAATACAGATGCCCATTTAAGTTGGATATCAGGTGTTCGTATCGGGAGATCTGCATTTGCACCACCTATCGATCAAAATCCTAATCTAACAATTGAAAATACTCCAGATAATTTAGGTGAAGAGGTCAGTGTTGTTGGTCATAAATTCCCTAAAGTCAAATTTGAAAAAATTTCCGTCTCAACGGGTACTTTGGTTCTCTCCTTGAATGGTCCTTGGGGTCCAGGGCCCGAAGATTTATTGTTTTTGAGAACTGAAATAAAGTATCCTAATACATACCCTGCTGATCCGCCTGCTTTTAGAATTGAGGAAAATAGAGAATTGAATGATCAAAAGAGACAAGATATAATCACCACTTTGAATGAAATTGCTAAGAAGTATGCCAATGTTCACAGATTCTCACTAGAGTCTTGTCTAAGATTCTTGATGGGTGAAAAGATTGATCTCACAAATTTGGAGAAAGATGATGACGATTTCAATCTCAATCTACAGTTGGAAGATTTTGATGACCTTTCATCTTTAGCTTCATCGAACTCTTCCACAGAGAGTGAGGCTGAGGATGATGAATTGATGCCATTAACTCACAGTGGTATAACATCAGCTCCAACTTTTGATAGCACTCCTATACCCAAGGGTTGTGGTGCATGTTGGACTAAATCTGGCCAATTGGTGTGTTTCTTCATACCGAAGCATGAAAATAAAACACAAAGGATCATCAAATTTGATCAGAAGGGGTTCAGTAATCAAATGATGCTGGATAATGAAGATGGCTTGAGTGATGACAGTTTGTCAGATGATTGGAATGATGTCTTGAAAAACGATGTCACCACTAGATCTAAAATACCTGGTGTATTTAGAATTCAGAACTACAATAATAACCATCAGAATGTTCCACCTTCACTACCCACTGAAAAATCTAATGGAACACATCGTACAATTACCAAAAATATAGTTGCAATCTTTGACTTTACACATTTGATTCCTTCAAAAATCGAACTTGCCAAAGAGTACAAGATCAGTGGAGGACCTCCAAGTGATATTGCTGCTCACAATAACGCTGTCTGTACCAAGTATGGATATACCGATCTTGCTGATACATGGAGAATTATCTCTACTATATTTAATCAAAAATTTTATTGGGGGGCTCATCCATTTGGCAAAACATGGTTCATCAAAGAACTCTTGGATTATTACGAAAAACTTGGTGATGTTCAAATGTTGGCCATGTTGACGTGTGTGATAAATGGAAGCAGGAATTCCTCTGGGGACTCGTGTGCAATGTCTGCAGTGGATGTATCTTCTGTTAATAAAGACCATAGATCACTATCCATCCACTCTTACAACGACACAAACTCAATGTACAATTACTCTGAATCCAATTACAGATTACCATTCTCGAGAAGTTCGAGCGTTTTAGCAAAAGATGTTGAAAAGCCGATTAGTGTTAAGATTGAGATGTTTAATGAGACTGAGCTTGGATATGCAGAAGATCTATTTGCTTTCAATTTACTAGAGGATGATGAAAGGTCCAACCGTTACTTGGAACAGTATGCAAACATCTTATACAACTGGGAGCTTCCATTCAGTCGCATTGAAATTTTGAAGAACAATTACACTACAAATTCAGTGGCACGAGATGTTGACATATACAAGAGTAAGATGAGTTGGTTGAAGAAAGCAACCAAAAACTGTAACTATTGTGGTCTCGAAGTTAAAAGAAGATTATTCACCTGTTATAAATGTGAACATATCTTACACGCTGATTGCGCTGCCGAATGGTGGAAAGTTTCCACCGAGTGCCCAACTGGTTGCGGATGTCAGTGTATCGAACACGCATGAGTCACGAATGAGGTACATAACTTCAAAACTAATCCAATATGATCTAATGATGAAAAGACTACTGTATTTTCTAGGCTTCTAGGCTTGTAGTTCGTAAATCGACTCGGAGTTCTGCCGATGCCGATAAAGCATCTCGGGATTAAATCTGGAAAGAGTAGTCAATCTTTGGTTATCGTTCACGTTCAACCTATCTCGAGAAATATATATATGACAATGATATCTCTCACATCTCACATACATTTCAAACGTAACAGTACCTCTTTCTGACAATACTTTATGCCTCCATTCAGCATTTAATTAAACCTGTCAGAAAGCTACAATGCAGGAATATCTCGAAGAGAAGAAAGAGTTGAAGGGGCTCCAGCTACCAGTGACATCTCAGGAGAAACCTAAAAAAACATCATTGTTGAAAAAGTTATTGCTGTTGTTGATTTTCTCAAAGTTGATAGCAGTTCTATGGTTCTTATCCAACATCTATTTCTTCGATTATGAAGACGCTGAATTTGATCGTATTCCACCTACAATTCCTGTTCGCCCTGCAAACTACCTCTCGGAATCTAACAGTGCTCACAAGATCTACTACGATGAAATCTTCAGAAACAATTCAATCGAGAAATTAGCAGGTGCTGTTCGTATTGAAACTGAGTCATATGACAACACTCCAAAGCCAAGTGAGGATATGAAAGAGTGGTTAAAATTCTACAAACTTCATGACTATCTTGAGAAAACTTTCCCTTTGGTTTATAAATATTTGAAAGTTGAGAAAGTTGATAAGATTAGTTTGCTATTCACTTGGGAAGGATCTGATCTAGAGCTGAAACCATTATTACTTACTGCACATCAAGATGTTGTTCCAATTGACCCAAGTACAAAACATTTATGGAAATATGACCCATATGACGGGGTATATGATGGTGAATATATCTGGGGTCGTGGAGTTTCTGACTGCAAGAACCTATTAATCGGTACTTTAGAAGCAGTTGAGGAATTGATCAAGGATGGCTTCAAGCCAACTAGAACCATTATTCTTGGATTCGGAAACGATGAAGAAAGTACCAGTTACGGTGCTGGTGCGTTGAGTGATACCTTAAGAGAGAGATATGGTAAAGATTCTATATATGCCTTGGTTGATGAAGGTTATGGTATTTTTGAAGTTGATGGTCAACAAATTGCTGGCCCTGCCACTGCAGAAAAGGGACATGTTGATTTCTATTTAGAATTAACTACGCCTGGAGGACACTCGTCAGTCCCACCTGATCATACTTCAATAGGTATCATGTCTAAACTGGTTACTTTACTCGAAGAAAATCCTTTTGAACCTTCTCTATCTTCCAAGAACCCAATACTACAGTTCTTCAAGGTTGCTAGTGAGGATTCTAGTGCTTTCCCAGAGTGGTTAAAAAAAGACTTTTACAACGTTGACAAAGATGCCAGATCTAAGGAAAGAGTCCTAGAATTTTTATCTAAAACTCCGCTAACAAAATATGCCGTTAGAACTAGTCAAGCAATTGACATCATTCACGGTGGTGTGAAGTCTAATGCGTTACCAGAGTATGTTACATTGGCTATTAATCAGCGTATCAATATTGAATCATCAGTTCAGGAGAGTAAAGATCACTTTTTAGTACAGCTCAAAGCTGTCAGTGAATTGTTTGATGTTGGTATCGAATTTGATGGAGAATTAATTAAAGAAGCAACCGAAAATGGTTCTTTCAAGGTTGAGACAGGCCGTCCCTTAGAGCCTGCCCCTGTGACACCAGCACATGGCGAGGTTTGGAATTTATTTTCAGGAACAATTAAACATGTTTATGATGATATCGTTAACAAGGATACAGATAAGAAACTGAAAGTCGCCCCACACCTTTTGATGCCCAACACCGATACAAAACATTATTGGGATCTTACGAAGAATATTTACAGATTCCAAGCAAATGTTTTTGAGGCCGATGTGTTCAGCAGTGTTCATAGTGTTAATGAACGTTTGAAGCCTGAGCATCATTTACAAGTTATCACCTTCTTATACGAATTCATCTTGAATGTTGATAAAGCAACTTAGATACTTAAGAATTGAAGGTCTAGAATAATATATAACTAAGAGATTGTGGGAATTATGTATAATTAAATGCAGGTGTACAATATCTTGAATTCTTAAACATTTATCAGTACAAATCTCCAAAAGACCTTTCTCGTAGAATTGACACATATATTAGTGGTTAGAGCAGCACTAAAAGTAAGCCATAATAAACTTCCCAAAATGCTTGAAATAAAATGAAGAAATGGCGTTGAAGATCGATAGACTAAGGTTATTAGTAACAACCCCATTCAATTCAGGTGAGTTGGGGGTAAAACTATATAATAATTAATTAATTTATGATTGAAAATATTTTTTGATTTAAAATTTTACTCATTTTAAATTTATGAAGATTGTTAAAATTCAATAATTTTACATTCACTTTGAAGATTTTTAATTTATACTCCGTAGTGCACACAGTAAGACTGTTTGTAATAAATTATTAAATTTTAAGAATTTTTCTTATACTAAACTCATCGTTTTCACTGACTTTTGCTGAATTTAGTTGTTTTATATGCCAGGTCTCATACAAACCCGAACATTCGGCCCATTTTAGGGCACAACAAAATCTTGAAAAACTTCAACTATAAAAAAAACTGGAAATTTTTTTCTTCCCACCACATTCATAAACTTTTAGTCCGTTTAATAACTTTCAACCTATCACAGGATCTAAGTACTTCAAACATAGTTCAATGATTGTTAACTGATTAGAGGACTATACGGCATTCTAAGCCGGCTGATAGAACTGAATTATAAATAAAGTATGTTTTTCATTTCACTAATTTTCTAGCACCTTGGAGATTCTCATTATTTTAATGATGACAACAATTTGTTGCTTGAAGACGAAAGTCGCTGTGGGCACATTGATTTCTCATAGACTACAACGGTATCTGATCTAAAATAAAGAATCTTCTTGATGTTTTTGAAAAATTTTCATTCTTTTGCCTAGGTTTTGGATTATTAACAATTATTGAAAGCATGTCGAAGAGAACACCTTTGAACAAGTTGTATAAATACTCTTTGCCAATACACCCAATAGGTCTGCCTGAGCTGATTCCACATAATCCGGTATCATGGGTCTTGTTTTTGGTTGCCTATTGGAAAAATTCCACCGTTGTGAACTCAGTTGTTGCTGAATATGTCGATGGTGAATTTTTTGTAAACAATGAGAAAGATATCAACAGTCTTTGGATTGATGGTTTTTTTGGGAAAGGGACCTTCAGTCGAAGTGAAGCTACTTGGTTTGATAGAACTCAAAAACGCTTAGGTCTTGGTGAATTCAAGAACTTGACTATCGAGGAGGTCACTGCTATTAGAAGAGATGAACGTAAAAAATTCAAAAAAGAGCGTGCTAAACTTGAGGCCAAACAAGTTGAGCTGAGAAAATCCGGCATCGTCGACCCCTTCATTGAGGAAAGGCTTGAGTTGAAAACTTTGAGAGATAGAGATATTGAAGTGAAGCTCGAAAGAACAATTCATTTTCGTGATGAAGACAATGTGTTGCTGAAGGATGGTGGTTTGCAACAACGCGAACAATTGCATTTGATGCCAGTAGAGGCATTTTTCCTCAAATTTGCCTTGAACGTTATTGAAGTTTTCAAAGATGGTGGCTCTCTCTCTACATGTGAACTGTTTCAACAACTGGCCACTAAGAGAGCCGATGACCAGTTCATTTTGAATTATATCGTTTATCATCACTATAGATCCCATGGATGGTGTGTCAGATCCGGTATCAAGTTTGGTACCGAGTATCTGCTATATAAAAGAGGTCCACCTTTCCACCATGCTGAACATGCTGTTATAATCTTGCCAAACTACGAAGATGAAGCAAAGAACCAACAGATTGCAAAAGATTTTGTTTGGTTATCGAGTACTAGCAGAGTTATTGGTGGAGTTAGAAAGAACCTTGTTGTTGTCTTTGTCGATATTCCATTACAAGAGAAAGTCGATGCTCAACCAGACTTGGAATCGATTTTCAAGTTATATAGAGTGAACGAAGTCCTGTATAGACGCTGGGTGCCAAATAAAAATCGTGATTAACTTACAAACTAAATCGCTGTAGAAATGCCGTAAACTTCATTAAATTACTCTATTATAACACCACCGCCATCAAACCAACCCATTCCAAGCATCTTCAACCCAAGCACAATCTCTGAGGCCCTTGGTTCTAGCTTTTGGACCTTTTATTTTATCATCATATAGTTCTTGTAGTTTTTCATCATGTGTAGCTGGTTTCGATATGCAGACATAACTTTGTTTATTTGGCAACAGGCATTTGAGTTGAGACTTTGGGAAGGGACAAGGGCAGTCTAGCTTTGTCTTGACACACTCTTGAGTATCTGGACATAGATATCCATCACATTTTGTATCTAAGAATTTCTCTTCATATGATTTTTGTTGTTGCTGTTGTTGTTGCTGCTGGTTACCGAAAAAGTTGAAGAACTGGCCATTTGCCTGGAGTGCTAGCACAAACACCACCAATAACTGCATAATTGAATAAGCACCCATCATCTTTCCCTACAAATCAAAGCGTTCAACAAACTTAATGTTGGAGATTTGAAGTTCAAATTTTGTACGTGGTCAAAAAAAGTGTAGAGGCCGGATTTGGAGCTCTTCGGCCACCATTTTCGAGGGTCTCACGTACTGTCATAATGAAATTTCTGAAATACGCGTAGTATGAAAATGGCACAGAAGAGAGATTGGTTTGATAATAAACACTGGAACATTGAGTTGTTCCTTGTGGTAAGATGTACATCACTCGAGGGAACTTTCATAAGGCATTTGATGATATCAGGAAAACGTCCTTGAGTCATTCCACTTGCAAATTAGTGATATTTGTATCCTGTTTGAACATCGATGCTCTATGTGCTTCAAAAATATTTACATATGTTCTGAAAAAGGATTTGATACAGTACCAAGTGATACCCATCGTTGGATATACTGAGCTACGGACCCATTACGACAAATTAGATGGTGATATTTCCAATATTGTGCTTCTTGGTTGTGGTGCAATGGTGGATTTAGAGAGTTTCTTTGAAATAGATCCAAATGAATTTATGCAAAATGAAGAAAGTTTGAACGGTGATGCTTTGAAACCGAGCCGGAAGATCTATGTTATAGATGGGCATAAACCTTGGAATTTGGATAATATATTTGGATCTCATATTGTGTCATGTCTAGATGATGGGTTCATTGACAAAGAACTTTCGGATGAGAGAGCTGCTTATCAAGAACTCATAAATCTTCAAGGAAATGAAGAGGAGAACTCCGATGAAGAAAGTTCAGATGAAGAGACTGATGAGGATGAACCTGATAGGGATGAAGACGATGATGAGGATAATGATGACGACGAAGGTAATGATAGTGATAGCTCGGAATCTAGAAAGAGAAAATATAAGTCAGAGCATAGAGCAAGAAAGAAGAAGATAAAGCAAAATGAAAAAATTCTAGAAGAATACTATTCCCAAGGTACAACGATATCAGTCTCAGTTTCTTTGCAAGTATACACCTTATTGTCTGAGATTGGTGAAACAAATACTGAGAATCTATGGCTCACAATCATTGGTACCATTTCCCTTGATAATCAATATCCAGATGTCTATCGTTCAACTTTCAAAGCCCTTAAAAGTGAAGTCACCAGATTGAACCCAAACACCCTCAACAGCACAAAGAATGCAGACTCCTTGAGTTTAACCATTGATACTGATTACTACTTGTTCCTACTGCGACATTGGACATTGTATGATAGTTTTTTCTATTCAAACTATGTGAATGCTAAATTATCAATATGGCAAGAAGATGGGCGTAAAAAATTACACAAAATGTTTGCCAGAATGGGGATATCACTTCAAGACTCCAAACAAAATTGGTTATACATGGATAGCACAATCAAGAAAAACTTGAATATGACATTTAATAAAGTTCTAGGCCATTATGGATTAGAAGATCTGATTAGAGAAGGTTTCTTGAGAACTTTTGGGTTTAGAGGTTCCATAAGTGCAAGTGAATGTGTTGAGTCAATTACTGCATTATTAGAGCATGATAAAATGAAAGTCGACCACTCAGAAGATGAGGATATTGATGAGTTGATTGTGAAAAAGGAAAAAGTTTGGGTTAGTAACTTCTGGTCCAGTTGGGATGCATTGGATAATAATGTTGAACTTATTGAAAAGGGTCTTGAGCATGCTAAAGATTACCAGAAAATCATTTTCGATACAGGTATGGCCATCTTAGAGAAAAGAATGTTGAAAAATCTTAAGATTTATAGACTAGCCGTCTTGAAAGATGGCCCTGATATTGAATATTTCAAAAACCCATTGATATTGACGAGATTAGGAAACTGGATATTAGAAAGTTGCGCAGAATTTGACAGAAATTTACTTCCACTAGTCCTAGCGGCATTGGATGAAAGAACTGATACCTACTTAGTGGTTGGGTTGGCCCCACGTTACCCAAGAGGTGCTAACAACTTGGAAGACTTAGCACAAAGTACGACTATTTTAAACACGTTCAGCATAGCATTCCAACAAGTTGCCAATAACACAGGTGCCAAAGTGAGAATCGATAGTTTTGAAAGTTCGATCATTGAAATTAGAAAAGAAGATCTAGCGCCATTTTTAGAAAGATTAACATTAAGTGGTCTTGTTTAATTTACAAGTCATCATCAAGACCTACTATGGAAACTTCTCGTTGTATTACAATCGAACCTACGAATTAATATATAGATCACTGCATTATTGTAATAGATGAAAAGTTTCTACTCTGAACCAATTAGTACTACGCTTTTATTTTTAACAATTGAAACTACATTTTATAGTATGCTATATCAAAACTTTTTATTTTTTGAGCTAACAAATAGCACTATGCATCGCTTCTATAGAGAGTTTATAAATAATTGATCACAGACCTAAAACTTTTAAGCCTTTCTGATAGTGTAGAAAGCATAAGCATAAGCATCCTCACCACCTTTGACTTCGAAAGTGATGGTAGCACCTTTGTTAAAGTAAACAAAGTCACCAGCTTTGACGTCAACGCTTTTACCAGTTTCATCGGTTAAAGTGAAAGTACCATTTTCCACTTCTAAGATCAATTTGAATTCATCAGCAGAGTAAGTAACAGTTAATGGTTCACCTGGAATAACTTTGAAGAAACCAGCTTTGATCTTTTGGTCATCTGGAGCATCACTTGTCAAGGTTTCACCCAAGAAAGAGTTGGCTGAGTATTTTGGTGGTAAAACAGAGTAACCTTCAGCTTTTGGAATGTAAGTTAATGGCATTTTTAATAGGAGTTGATTCAATTAATTGGTTCTTGCTTTGATAGTTTTGAAAATAGACATTATTCAGAACTCAAGGGACATTTGGTACTTCTTTTATACCTAAATATCTTCTGCTGGGGCTCGCTGTTGATACTACCCAAAGGTAAGACATAGAGCTTGGTACCTGTGATTTGAAAGCATGGATAATCAATCATTACATTAATACCCTTTACTGTTCAACTTTGAAAGAATTGTCTAATTTTGACACATTCTTTTAGGCAAAAGATTCCGAAGTTTAGAGAATCTCGAACTTATACCCTTTAAGGCAACATTTTCCCACAGAGATTTCAACAATAGACGAAAAGAAAACTGGAAACAGCTCATTGATATTCGGCTCAAGCTAGTCATATTTTCCACTCGGGCTATATACTGACCAGTGTCGAGGCTCCATTAGAAACGGAGGCGGTATTTTACTAATTCTTTAACGTCATAGGCTCGGTGTGGAACAACTCATAGATGAAACTTTTTAAATTACAAGAACCATGACCGTTAGAAAATTGTAATTAATAATTAAACACTTTGTGGCTCAAAAACATGAAAGAGTTTTTCACTAATCAGGATGTTCTTGGTTAGCTAATAGAATCCCAAGATTGAAATATTTCTTATAGGGTTTATCTTATAAATGAGAGATGAAAGTACCGAACTTGAAGAAATGCGAGGAAAATAGTTACGAGAAACACTTCATATGATTGATGAATCTAATATGCATTTTTAACAACTTTTATACAATTGAAAAATAACCAAGGTGAACCAGTCACTTATATCATTGAACTTCGTCAGCTGATAACGGATCTTTGCTTAAAGCATAGAACTAACAAGCTTATAATTGGCCGAAATGTTTCTTACCAACATAGAAATTATAAGAGTAAGCATCTTCACCACCTTCGACGGTGAAAGTGATGGTGGAACCTTTTTTGAAATATAAGAAATCACCTGGTTTGGCATCAACAGTGGTACCTTCTTCATCAGCAACTGTGAATTTACCTTCGACTTCCAAGACAATTTTGACTTCATCGTAACCATAAGTATAGACTAATGGTTCACCTGGAATAACTTTATAGAAACCAGCAGTCATTTGGTCATCTTTTGGAGCGTCAGTGGAGAAGATATCACCCAAGAATGAGTTTGGGGAAATCTTTGGTGGTAAAACTTCGTAAGCTTCTGATCTTTTTTTATGAGTTAAAGGCATTTTTGGCAATGTTTGATTAATGGATTATTATGAATTGATGATTCTGATGAGCTTTAAACTTCACTTCATCTGGACGAGAACTCATCAGCTTTTATACTTATTGTGCCTTCAGAGATCTATAGATTTGAAATATCTGGAGTTGTATTGTGCGTTCTGACCATCTCGATTAGGTAAAAGGGTCCCTATCACAAGATGCTGGCCAACGGTAAAAATTCACATAGATAGTACACAAACTCACCGTAACCATACAGAAAAGGAGCGGAAAGTTATCCAATAAGATAGGGATTTCTTGATCAATCATCTTCTTTTTCCTCATTTAATAAATCAGAGCAACAGCTACTGAATAGCTCGTTCTTTTAAGTTTTGTGTCAATTTCCCATAGCGTTCTTAGATCCCCGATCCGGTAAAATTATCAGAGAACTTCTGCTCCATATAATTTGATCTTATAAAGTCAAAGAACTAGTGAACTACAATAGACCAATAGTGATCCTTGGATTTAAACGGATGCTTGTCATAATATTCATAGTATAGAAGCTGACTACCAAAGCCGAGTCAATTAAGCAGCATCAGCTGGACGTTGTCCAGTAAAGAAGTTTTTGGCATAACTACCTTCAGGTCCGATGACTTCGAACTTTACAGTGGTACCCTTTTTAAAGTAGAAGACATCTCCTTCTTTAGCATCAATCTTTTGAGTACCATCAGAAACATAGAAATGTTCCGCTTTAACTGCTAAAACAACTTTCATCTCATCCTATTGGTCAAGAAAGTTAGTGGAATTGTTCTTTCAATAGTAGTTCCGTTATCACAAATCACACTCACATAATCATAAAGGTATTCTAATGGTTCACCAACTGATTGCTGATAAAATCCACATGTGATCTTTTGATCATCAGGAGCATCAGAAGTATAAATGTCTCCAAGAAAGGAGTTTTTCCCTGGTGAGATATCTAGAAGGGTCTGTTTCACTTCAAAACCTTTAGCACTTGGTGTGTGAAATAATGGCATTCTATATGTGTTCGTATCTTAAGACTTCTGCTTGAGTCTGAATGAAAAATGTCGACTGAGAGATTGCAATAAGATGAATTTAAGAACGTCAAGAATCAGTCTCCAGGTAAAGGATGGGTTCTTGTTTAAATAGGCCCTGGTCAAGTCTTGGTATAAGCTGTCATCCCTATTATAGAAGGAATGCGCTTATTCTCCCTTTTCACCTTTCAGTACTTCAAATCTTATCAAACGGTTATCATGTCAATTTTTTAAGACCTGGTGCTACTACATTGATTGATCCTTTATCGAAAATTGAGAAATGTTAGACTGATGCTGGATCATACTGCCATGGATCATATATCTCACAGACAGTCGACAAGACATAATAGGGGATCATTTTGTATATACCATAGAAGCTGGGCTTAGAAAGCCCAGAGTTGAAAGTTGGTTGTCAATGACAGTCTCCACGTTTAAGAAGGCTAACATAATCTGAAAGCTTGACTTTTTAGTAGCGCGCGATATAGCTTAAACTGGCAACTGCTTTGATAAGGACAGGGTTCTACTATCAGCAGTGTTTCAGGTTTTTGGCACCAAGAAAAAGACAGGACGCTGTGTCGGTGCCACCAATTAAAGTCCGTTTTTTCAAAAACCAGTAGTACAGTATACCAAGATTGATAATAGCTTGATTAATAAAATATTTAACCCATTTGGACCGAAAGTCGTCTATGTAGGACTCTTTATGTGTCAAAACTGGAAATTCCGATCTTAGTCACATGATATTTTAGTCGGAATAGGTTTCTATCTTTTGTGTTTTGTTTTGCTTTCAACGCCAAAGTTGTATCGCTTGGGATCCCTCAAAAGCAGACATAGAGGGCTATATGGGTAAAATCGTGCAGAATAATGAGTAAGAGAGGTGGTCAGGATGTCAAGAGGCAATTGTTCCAGAATATCGCTGGAAGAAAGAGCTCAAAACTCGATAATGCAGCATCCAACCTACTTTCTAGAACGTTAAGAAAGAATTCGGATAAATACAAAAAGTCCAACGACGACCCTGAGTTCGTTATTCACAAATCTACCAACACGGAGGACTACAAGATTTTCAGTACATCTCATCCTCTTAGTGAGTCCAAAATACAAGCCTTAGAACAAGCCGAGCAGGCAGTTCAAGAAGTGCTCCATTCCAATTATGATGATTCAGGCTCTGAAGATGAAGAGCCAGATGTTTCCGCTATTGGGAGTCCCTCAAGTGGCAACGAAGACAATATTTTGATATCTGTTCCTGGGTACACAATGGAAGAGCTAATAGTTAGCAAAAGACTGGACCCTAAAGAACAAAGAAATGTGCGACTGTCAAAAGTTAGCCAGTTGGATAGAGCATTTTCAGATAAAAGTTTCATGAGAGATATGACGCCGGGACAGTTGCAAGAATATGATTTGATAAACCAGGAGTTTCTTGAAGAGATAAAGTTGCTGAAGGAAGAAAAGGAGCGTGCTAAAGAGACTCCAATGATGCCTAAAGAGCAAACAGACCAGCTACAGCCGTATCACATGGAGATATTGAGAGATGCCATTGCCAGATTTGAAGAGGAATCCTGGAGGTATGCCTAATCTGGACTGGCTGTAACTATAATGCCCCTTTACGAATAATATTGCAAGTTTTAGTCTATAATTAATGTGTATTTTAAGACTTCTCCCTATTGATTTCCGTAGAGTAGTGGCCGTACCCCGATATTTCCTGAAGGCTGTTCGATCACTCCTTTTCAAAAGCTTTGCCAGCGCCCACGGAAGCTTGTCACAGTTTCGAAACAATTGTGCCGATTGCAAAGCTGTGCTATATATATCTATTGAAGTTAAACTGGAAGCCTCATTGGAAAGTTCCTGAAGGCTTGATAAATATTCAGTAGATATCAATTGTAAGTGCACAATGAATATCGTCAAATTACAAGTGAGTATAGAATCTTTTTGCCTCTCCCTACCAGCCTTGTTGCCAATATCACAAGCAATAACAATTTTGGGATGGTTTAAATCAGAATTGACTTACGGTAACTAACAGTACTTTTTTCGCTATAGAGAAAATTCCCAATCCTAAACCAGGAGGATTTGTTCAGCGTTATTGAACAATTTAGATCAATTGATATTGAAGATAAAGGTTATGTTGAAAAGCAAACTGTTATTGAAAAAATCTCTGAGACAGGTGAAGGTACTTATGATGACGTCCGTCAAACTTTGAAGCAAGTTAGTGTTGATTCTTCAGGTCGTGTTGAATTGGATGATTATGTTGAATTGATTGCTAAGATTAGAGAAAACAAAGCTGCCCCAAAAGCTTCTCAACAATCAGCTGTCCAACATAAAGGGACTGGTGCCAAAGCTTCAATAATTGTGGGAGGTTCTCAATCAGGTACCACACATACAATCAACGAAGAAGAAAAATCAGAATTCACTAAACATATCAATAGTGTTTTGGCAGGTGATGCTGATATTGGTGATAGAATTCCAATTCCAGCTGACACATTCCAAATTTTTGATGAATGTAGAGATGGGTTAATTTTATCCAAATTGATCAATGATTCTGTTCCAGATACAATTGATACCAGAGTGTTGAATTTCCCAAAGAAAGGTAAAGCCCTAAACAACTTTACTATCTCTGAAAATGCAAACATTGTTATCAACTCTGCCAAAGCTATTGGGTGTGTTGTTGTTAACGTTCATGCTGAAGATTTTATTGAAGGTAAAGAACATTTGATCTTGGGTTTAATTTGGCAAATCATTAGAAAAGGTTTGTTGAATAAGATTGATATAAAATTACACCCGGAATTATATCGTTTATTGGAAGAAGATGAAACACTTGAACAATTTTTAAGATTACCACCTGAACAAATTTTATTACGTTGGTTCAATTACCATTTGAAAGCTGCAAACTGGAACAGAAGAGTCTCGAATTTTTCTAAAGATGTTTCAGATGGTGAAAACTATACTGTTTTATTGAATCAATTAGATCCACAATTATGTTCCTTACAACCATTACAAACCTCAGATTTATTAACAAGAGCTGAACAGGTTTTGTCAAATGCTGAAAAATTAGATGCTAGAAAATATTTGACCCCATCTGCTTTAGTTGCTGGTAATCCGAAATTGAACTTGGCCTTTGTTGCCCATTTATTCAATACTCATCCAGGTTTAGATCCAGTTGAAGAAGCTGAAAAACCAGAAATTGAAGAATTTGATGCGGAAGGTGAAAGAGAAGCTAGGGTTTTCACATTATGGTTGAATTCATTAGATGTTCAACCACCAGTTGTTAGTCTGTTTGAAGATCTGAAAGATGGTACTATCTTGCTGGAAGCCTTTGAAAAAGTGTTACCAGGTTCAGTTAGTGCTAAACACGTCAACAAAAGACCAAGTTCTGGTAATGAACTATCAAGATTCAAAGCCTTGGAAAATACAAACTATGCCGTTGAAACAGGTAAAGCCAATCATTTCAGTCTTGTTGGTATTGAAGGTTCAGATATTGTTGATGGTAACAAATTATTGACTTTAGGTCTTGTATGGCAAATCATGCGTCGTAACATTGTTTTAACTTTGAAATCATTATCAGCTAATGGTCGTGAATTATCAGATTCCGATATTCTGAAATGGGCCAAAGAAAAAGTTGCTAAAGGTGGTAAATCAACTACTGCTAGATCTTTCTCTGATCCTTCAATTGCCAATGGTATTTTCTTATTAGATGTTTTGAACGGGTTAAAACCTGGTTATGTTGATTATGATTTGGTCACTCCTGGTAACACAGAAGAGGATAGATATGCTAATGCTAGATTGGCCATTTCAATTGCAAGAAAGTTGGGTGCTTTGATTTGGTTAGTCCCAGAGGATATCAACGAAGTCCGTTCCAGACTTATTTACACATTTGTTGGTTCGTTGATGGCTGTTGAACATCTATGAAATGATGAAGTTTGATGCTCAATTTGAAAAAAAGAATACAAGATGATTTACTTTTTATGTTATTTTTTGAGGGTTTCCAGTTCTCTATATTAAACCCCATGATTGTATTATAAGTTTTACACGCAGTTGCAGATTCATTTCATTCATATTATAAGGTCCCCATCTACATTTTTTTTTTATATATTATTAAATAATGGCTTTTGTTTCTCCATGGGAATATACAACATTCTAACTTATATGTGAAGCTACCAATTCAAGGCTTTCTAGAAATCGTAATTTGATCCTTTAGTTTCTCATCCCATTCTTCTTTCAATTGATCCAAGTGAGCTAAAACATCCTCAGCGCCTGTCTTGTCAACTTCTTGGATCTTGATATATTCACTCCCATCTTTGTAACATGCTGAACCATATTTAACATCTTGCTTTTCGAAATTTGGATTGGCTAAAACAGCGGCGTATATTGGGGCATTAGCAGCTGTATAACCGGCAATATTAACCCAAGGAGAACCCAAGAATCTGGCAACGTAGAATATGAACAACATCCCGTAGTATGTGAAAACGTTCAAAAATTGGTAAAAAGACAAACTAGTAAAGATACCAGGTTGAATCAAGTATTGGGTAATCCCCAGATCCCTCAGCTTCTTATATGTGGCTAGATGTAACAAATCAATGGATCTTTTAGAACCTTCGTATGAGGAATCACTCTTCAAAAGTTGTAAATCATCAAAGGATAAATATTTAGGATCAGACATTATACTTGAGACCCAAACCACTCGAGCCTTTGCCTTTTGTAATAATGGAAGTATCTTGTTAAGCAAATAATAAGGACCAAACACGTTACATTGGAAAACTAAGCCCATTCCATCCTGTGATTTTACACCTACTCGTTGAATTTTATAATGTGGGTCAGTGGCACCAGCAACTGGGTTTGCAGCTAGCTCTTTCACAGCACCAAACCAGTCAATACCATCATAGACACCTTGTGCTGAGTTAGCAAAGAAGAGATCAAGGGAATCGTATCTTTTGTTCAATTCATAAGCCGCGTTTAAAACAGACACCATATCAGTGAAATCAACCAACAAGTAATCGAAATCTACTATTCCCTCTCTTTCTGTCCTTTTAGCAAAATCTTTTACGCTATCAATGACTTCACGAGCTCTTGGTAATGTTCTTGATGTTACGATTATCGTGATTCTTACATCTGTGGGTTGTGATTCAATCAATCTGTAGGCAATGTTCAACCCGAGGTTACTGATCAAAAGGGTGTTAGTCTTAGCGTTCCAGGACTTGAACTGGGAAAAGCAACGTACCTATTAGTACCTGTGATTAAGGCAACGATTCGATTACCAGTCATGACGGTTGGATCTTTTGTAAAGATCACTGGAAAAGTATTGAGGTCTTATCTAGCTAAATTTGAAGTATTTCGTTCAGCTAGACCTGTTTTTTTCTTGGAGCGCTTCAGCTCGTTTATTTTCGCACTGAACGAATAATGATTTTTAGATATTAATGAAAGAATTTGACCGTCTATGGTACAAATCAATTTAAGGAAAAGGGCGAATCATCATTCGAGGAGCTGAGCCAATTTTTAAGACTCATTGCTGTTGACCAAGATTTCTTTACTGGGGCTGCTCTGCTTAATTCAACAACCAAAATGGTTGATCTAGTTCAAATTCTTTGAAGTGGCACCAATGCCTATTTTTTAGCCTGTTTTCTTATTCTTAGTATAATATCTCGGACATCCCTCCAAGTTTAATACGCTCAAAGGCTGTATACACCTAGAATGCTCTTTAATCCTACATTTATCTCTAATTGGCAGGCCTCAAATCTTCAATATGACAAAACAGTTGCCCTAGTTACACCATGACTATGGTAAGAGCACTATAAACCCATAAAATCTGCCAAAGTATTAACGAAAACCAAAACAAAACAAATCAAAATTACAATCTTTTATATTTAACCTCTATATGTCTTTGACCTCACCCAAACCAAACACAATGTCACAGTCTCTGGATAAATCTCCACTGAAAGACTCCAACAGATTAATAAAACCTCCAAAGCTAGAATTTGAGGCCCCAAGTCCTCTGCGACTAGCTTCACCAACCAGACTCGTGAGTACTTCAGACCTGAATCTACATGCTCCAGCGCTAACGTATCCTCAGAGCTCTGCAGACTCGCATAATGCTTTGAGTAAACCCCCACTAAGATTATCCCCTTTTAAAGGGGCCAAATCTAACATGTCATCATCCGAAATCTTTGCTACTACTCCAAAAAGGATATTTAGTTCTAGATCTCAAAGTGTCGATAGAAATGCTTTTGAATTTGGTGCTTCCAGAGCTGGGACCAAGCCAGAAATAACATTTGACAGTTTGAAGGGATTAGCACCAAGTACCCTTAGAAGTGGATCGCATACACCTTCAAGAATGATCAAGAGGAAAAGAACTTTACCCAATTCTGAACAACCATCAAGACTTGGAAGACCATCGCTAAGCATCTCTGGGAGAGATGCGAATGAGAACCTCATGTCGAAATTTAAATCTCAAGAGAAGATTAAGCCCTGTCTTAAGACAACAACCGCACCTGGTAGTATCTCACCTAAGAAGAAAACTGATGATGCGGTGAACGATCTGGCAACCTCTTTGAATACAATAAAGAACGCTGAAAGTGCTAGAAACGTGAAGGCATTTTTACAACTAGGCGATGACTCTGACACAGCATCAACTCATGCAAGAAAAAAAAGAAGAGGTGTAACATTCACTTCTGAATTGAATAATATAGATGAAGTTAAGGACAAGGAGGAAACAAGCACTAGTGACAATTCTACCTCACGATTGTTACATATAGTTTTGAAAAACCAAGAGATAATAATGGCAAAATTGGAAGCTTTAGAAAGAAAGATCGGACAATAAGTAACTACAGACCTGTAACGATTTCTTATAGTTCTATGCGTCTTTAACGAGTGGATATATGATGCTTAACAATGTCAATGGCCGCCAAAGAGTCTTCTTCAGAACTGTGTTCACCTATTTGAATCTTTCTGTCGAGAAATTGGAAAGCCAAATCTTTAAGGGAATATTTATTCGTCAATGATTTTGGAAACAATATGGCTGTATCAACAATTTTGTGGTGAATTAATCGCAATGCGTTTAAATCATTTTCAAGGCCGTGTCCCACTATAATGGTGTTTGAGTCTATAATGGTACCAGAAATAACGTCATGTATACCATCGAGGGTTAAAGCATCAGATGGAATTTCACTGACACCACTCCAAGTTGTGTTCAAATCCAGTATTTCACCATACGGTTTAACAATCTCATCAAATAAGGTGGCCCCAGTAAAGAAGTCAACGACTGTCAGCCTTATAAGTTCCAACCCTTTCGTTGTATAACCCATTTCACAGTCCAATCCAATAACTTTTTGCTTTGTAGGATCTGAAGCTTCCTTAACAGTTTTGAATGGAATTAAACTATGCATTTCGAAAGCATCACTTGCCTTGAATACATGATGCTCGGAGTTTTTGCAACCTTGTGAATCACCAACAACTTGATCACAACATTCCCAATGTGCAGTTCTTTCACCAGCGTTAGTGACAACCCTTCTCTTACGTTCATGATATTGACATTTGGTATTAATTTGAATCTTGTCAAAATAGAAATGCTCAGAACAACGGTCACATTTCTTCATGTTACGATCTGTAACTTCAAACTGATAAGCTGATGGAATCTCTGTGACATATTGATTCTTTCCTAACTTTTCAACAGTATGGATCAATCCGTTAACAGCTTCATATTTTTCGGAGTCGGTCAATTTCTTAGTCAGGGTCTTAGCGTCGCTTGAATAGTCATGAACATTGGCCTTTGCTCTTGAAATTGCTGATTTAATCTTTGCAGAATAAGTAGCTCTTGTGGTGGTAGTGGCGATTTTGTATTCTAATTCAACAGCTTTCAACTTCGGAAGTGGGATATGATGCTGCTCATAAACATTTATCAATACCGATATGTATTTAACTCTTTGTTGTATAGTGGCAGGTCCTCCAATGCCCGGTAGTTGTTTTGGAGTCCACATTGTAAGGTCTTTTGGACTATCACTAGTACTAGCAGAAGTATTTAGATTTTCTTTCAAAGCTGAAACTATATCTCCCGTGGTTTTGGCCCTTTTTGATTCCTGACTCGAGTGAACTGTTTGATTTGAGTCTTCTTTTGGCTTCAAGGTAGCATTTTCAGCGTTAGATGATGCCCCGATGGTTGAATATGATCTTTTAGCAGCATGATTGAAGATACAAGTTGGAAGCTTACATTGTTCCAGTTTAGGACACTTCACCTGAGAAAAATAACCAGTGGACGATTTGAACATCCTTACAAAGTACCTCATGAAGTCTCTAATGGGTGGTGTTCTTTGGTGTGAAGTTGACTTGAAGATTTTTGCGGTTTTGGTGTAACGGTTTTGTGTTCTGAAGAGTCTGGAGTTTGAATTTTTTTTTGCATAAATTTCCGATTGGCATAAATATTGAAATCTCATCGTATTATAATCTATTCAGATTAATCACTTTGAAATAAAGAAATACGATGGCCGATGAAGGGATATGGGAGCAGTACGAACTGGAATTGTGAGTATGTTGAATGATTATTTGAAGGCATGTTTGACTAATAAACAGAAAAATTGATCCACAGTTTAAAAATGAAGTTGAAGAGCTTCAAGTTGATCTAGTCACATGGAAAACCTATATTCTACGAGCTCTGAAACAAATGCATGGAGTTTTTGGTAGTGCGATAGATACCGATATACTACGACACGAAGCAAAGACGTGTGTCGTACAGATTCAAAAAGAAGATGCTTTAACCTTCACCTCATCGTTAACGTCATTTGTTACAGATTTATCAATATTTGGCCATGAGAATGTTAATGCTTTTATATCACACAAAAAAATCAGTTATGTACAATGAAATAGATAGTTTTAATAAATAATAAGTTAAAGGATGAAGTGTTCCATATCATTTCCATTGGAAATATCCACATGTAAATTGCTCTTCTTCTTCTTTTGTTTCGCTGTGGCCTTTTGGCCTAGGACAAGTCCAGAACTTTTTGCCTTTATTCTCTTTTGTCATAGCTGTCTTCAGGATACATGATTCTTTGTGCTTACACATAGGTATCTTTTCAGTGCTGAATGAAAACTGTCCATTGGCGCCAATACTCAGAGATGATGGCCTTCCATTAGATTGAGAATATTTGGGTGGATCTATGATTTCAACGTCAGATGTATCCCCCATGTTATTTTCACTCTCAATAGCCGAACCACCTGTTGATTTGAAGAAATTTGATATTTGGTTTTGGCCCTTAACAGCTGGTCTCTTGAGTGGAATTTTTTTTTGAGGTTCAGGTGCCTTTGATCTCTTTGGAATAGTTTCCACAGTTGAAACTGGCGAGGCTGATCTTTTCTTTGCCATGATTGCAAACATTGAATCAATACTACCAGCAGATAACTTGTAGACAAATCTAGCCTCAAGTTTGGGTAAATGAGTTTTCAAAGGAGCAACTGCTTCAACATTACTAACGTCAAAATCCGAAAATACAGGGCAATGATCTGAACCCATCAAAAATGGCCAAATGTTTGCATTCGTGCAAATCTTTGATAATCCTTCTGTAGCCAATATCAAATCAATCCTTGAACCATAGTTTCCAGGTCTTCCATTGGTAAGTGTATTCCAAACAGTATATAACCCTTGCTTCCTACCTTGAATCTTTCTCACAACATCCATCATGACTCTTGGTTTACCAGAGTCTATATCTTGATCAATACTGTCAAGAAGCAGTTCATTCAACAAGATTCTAGGAATAGAACGCCGTATGAAATTGAGAGCTTGCTCTCTGTTCAGATCTTCAAATTTCTCCGATACTTTTAAAAGTTGACCATTCTTCAATCTATCATTGATTCCATCAGCGCTATCAATCAAATCTCTCGAAATGTTGATATCTCCCATCAGAACAACATGTTTACCTAGTTCTTTCAAGCTTCTAATTCTGGTGAATAACGCCTCGAAGAATTGGATCCTAAAATGCTCACCTTCCTCAGTCCCCATGGAGTTAGCAGGGCAATAAACTGATATTATAACCGTGTTATTTGCAGTTTCAATAACAATACATCTACCTTCACTATCAATTTTGTTTCTTATATCCTCATCAAGGTTTGGATAACCCCCAATTGAGTTGGAGCTTTTAGAGTATTCTTCATGAGTATCATGTGATATGAGAGCACCTGTAACACCTTCCTCTGCCCTGATAACTGTCAAAGCAGCTTTGACGCCCTCGGGTTCTTCATCTTTGGGTACTCTAACGTAGACCGCAACTCCAGAGTAACCTTTCTTCAGAGAAGGAACAGTCAGGAAACAGGTATAACCTTCAACTCTCCCCACAGTGTTGTTCACATCTTTTGCAGCAACTTTGACTTCTTGAAGAGTGATAATATCGGCATGAAGCGATTTGAACATATTAGAGAAATTTCTCAACTTGTTCCATGGGTGATAGTGGAAAACTGTTCTATAACCGTTGATATTGAACGTCACGAGTCGTATATTACTCGCATCCTTTTCAGAAATTTTATCAAGTGGTGGTTCTATACCCATTGCTTCATTTCATTCGGGTATATTCAGTCGATATTCACCGCTAGTCTTATGATGCTTCCCTGTATTGACTATCCAAGACGTGTATGTTTTGGTGGAGACATAAATCTAAAGTCGCGGTCAAGATTTTTGATTTTAGTTTGATCGAAAGACATACAATGCGTTGGAGCCCACTAAAAAGATACTAAGTGAACACTGCAATAATTATGAATGCAGAGACCAAATATGGTGTATAGACTTCATAATTTGAACTACTCATTTGGTGTTCCATATACATAGAGCTACACTACAATTGCCGACGTAGAACCATGAAAAACCGGCTGGCAACATGGTAGATTTCTGTGCTGGAGTAACTACTAACTTCGCAGGTTTTGCAAATGCGACTTGTAGAATAATAAGTCAAATCATCTTAAACAGTCAGAGCTCGATTCGAGTACTTCTGCAACGTCCCAAAGCACAAACTCACAGTTCTTTGGCTGCATTTTGATCGACACTAGCGAGTTTTAGCTGGGAAAGAAAAGAGCGTCAAGACGTTTGGGAAAAATCTAAAAAAAAAAAAGATCAATCATAGTGAAAGTGATAAACAACGAACGCGTCTTCAAGGAAAACAAAGCCATTCATACCCTTACCAACATCCGGTTGATCGAGCTATAAAGGCTAGTAAGAGATTCTTGGAGAGCTTAGACATTGAACTCTCACTCTTCAAAACTCAACAAGAGGCTTTTCATTGGTGATTTTATAGGCAAAGAACATCGCCATGTCTGAAACAACAATACTCAGTGAAGGAATTGACTTGATCAACAGTTCTCCATTCAAGTCCAGTCTTTCAGCAAAGTTCCAATCATTCACAGCAGATTCAAATTTTCTTCAAGTCATCGAAACTGCCAAAGCAGAAGCTGACATTTCAGAAGTTGGGACATATTTACAATCCAAGAATCAGACAAGGGAACTATACCATAACGAGATAGGATCATCAGCTTTGAAGAAGAATGGAAAACTCAGTGCCTCACTACAAAATGAATTGTCTGAAGATATTGAATCAAGTCATTTGAAGATAAAACTGCTGGCAGAACATGCCTTAGCACAATTAAAACCTGACGAAAAACTGCTTTCATTGAATGAAATCCAAATTTTACAAAATAGTATAACAGAATTGACAAAATCAAAAGATGGGATTTCTAAAGAATTGCACGAGAACCTCATGACACTAAAATCATTTTCATCGAGCGTTCATGGATCTGAACAAGAGATGGATGCTATCGTGGATATCATTGATTCTAACGATTCATTAAACCAACGTTATGATCAATTGTCCAGTGATCTTTTCCAAGCTACAAAGACTCTTTACAACCAATACTCACTTGCATTTTCATTTTGCTATTTTGAAGGTTTGAACATCGAGATACCGTCCAACTCTTCACCTCAAGGGGATACTAGACAAACAGATGAACTACTTTCACATATTGCGTCAGTTGCTGTCCAAAGAAATGTGATATTACCAGCACCAAATCCAACTTCAGACGATTCGAATATCGAATGGGCAAAGAGTTGTTTGGATACCTTGATGGATCAAAACCTATCGACAGCAAGTACAAGAGAGATAAAAAATAACTCTGCTGGTGATGAACAAGAGATTACACGTTTAAAAACTGCATTGAAAGATTTACAATTTGCTCATCAATACTTGACAAGACAATACGAAGATGAAAGAAGTTTGAATTCAACTGTGATGAATACTCATAAGAACAAGAAGGCAGCTATAGAAAAACAACTGGCTGAAAACTTGATAACACTTGAAAAAGCCAATCAAAGATCAATATTGGTGGAACATGAAAAAAATGTGTTAGAAAGAACACTCGATGATAGAATGAAGGATATTTATGACCTCCAGAAACAAATTGCTCTATTGAAGATTGATAATTTGGGCTACATACATACCAATGGTGAAAGCAATTCAAGATTAACAAGTCCTGAAAAGTTACAAAGCTCACCAGTCTCACCAATAACTGGATTAACAGTCAATGTTGACGGTAAAAATGAACATCCAAGATCAAAATATTATTCAAATCCAAAAACCCCGTTATTGCAACAGAATCTAAACAACTACCGCACTTCTTCTCCGTCATCTCCAAAATTCAACAATAGCATATCGGTACTAAGAAATGAGTTTAAGAAGCTGGTGAATGAGATCCATGATTCGTACAAAACTGAAATCGAAAAGGAAAAGATTGAAAGAAAGAGATTAGAGCATTTATTGAAACTGTATGAGGAAAGAAATAGTGATTTGGAATTATAGAAAGCATAGCAGTTTGGGGCATTTTGCGGCTGTTGTTGGTATAGATATTATGTATTATTACAAGGACTTTTGTTTACGCAATATGGGAAAAGATTGTAGACTGAACCATCAGTAGATTCTTCAGGTGGACTACGACCAATAAGACCAAATGTGATATCAAAGAGATGATCAACTTCCAATATTATGATTTAACCGCGGCAATCCCACGGCAAATTGGCTTCAGATTTCCACTACCCGGATATTCGTCGCTTTAATTTTTTTTTAATTTTGTATGTACGCGCTTCAACAGATGAAAAACATAAAATGGCGACGAGATCAATGCCATCAAATATTGAATTCACAGCATTGAATAATCCCAAACCAATAGAATGGTGAGTGAAAAACTAGTTTAATGATGACATTAGGTCTATATACTAACAATTCTACAGAGTGTTCAAATTTATGGTGATCAAGTCACTGAAGAAAGGGCTGAAAATGCTCGTCTTTCTGCCTTCGTTGGTGCCATTGCCGTTGGTGATTTAGTTAAATCTACTTTGGGTCCAAAAGGTATGGATAAATTATTACAATCTGCATCCTCAGACCAATCACTAGTGACCAATGATGGTGCCACTATCCTAAAATCCATTCCGTTGGATAACCCAGCAGCAAAGGTTTTGGTCAATATATCAAAAGTTCAAGATGATGAAGTTGGTGATGGTACTACTTCTGTTACCGTGTTAGCTGCTGAACTATTGAGAGAATCTGAAAAATTGATCGATCAGAAAATTCATCCACAAACTATCATTGAAGGTTTCAGAATTGCCACACAAGCTGCTTTACAAAGTTTGGAAAAAGCAGCTGTTGATAATTCTAAAGATTCAGAAAAATTCTACAATGACTTATTAAGTATTGCCAAAACTACATTATCCTCAAAAATTCTTTCACAAGACAAAGATTATTTTTCTAAATTAGCTGTTGATGCTATCTTGCGTTTAAATGGATCTACTAATTTGGAACATATTCAAATAATAAAGAAGATTGGCGGTAAATTATCTGATTCATTCTTGGATGAAGGTTTCATTTTAAACAAAAGATTTGGTACAAGTCAACCTAAGAAAGTTGAAGATGCAAAGATCTTGATTGCCAATACATCACTAGATACCGATAAAGTTAAGATCTTTGGTGCTAAATTCAAAGTTGATTCAACTTCTAAATTAGCTGAATTAGAAAAAGCTGAAAAGGAAAAAATGAAGAGCAAAATAGCTAAAATCTCCAAGTTTGGTATCAATACTTTTATAAATAGACAATTGATTTATGATTATCCAGAACAACTATTTTCAGATGCTGGTATCAACTCTATTGAACATGCTGATTTCGAAGGTATCGAAAGATTAGCTTTAGTCACAGGTGGTGAAGTTGTTTCCACTTTTGATAACCCAGAACTAGTCAAATTGGGTACTTGTAAGTCTATTGAAGAAATCATCATCGGTGAAGATGTCATGACCAAATTCTCTGGTTGTGCTGCTGGTCAAGCTTGTACTATTGTCCTGAGAGGTGCCACTGAACAAGTCTTGGATGAAGCTGATCGTTCATTACATGATGCCCTATCTGTTTTATCGCAAACCACAAGAGAAACTAGAACCGTTTTAGGTGCTGGATGTGCTGAAATGATTATGTCAAAAGCTGTTGATACTGCAGCCCAAAATGTCGAAGGTAAGAAATCATTAGCTGTTGAAGCTTTCGCCAAAGCTTTGAGACAATTACCAACCATTCTTGCTGATAATGCAGGATTTGACTCCACTGAACTAATAACCAAATTGAGAACTGCTATATATAACGGTATGACCACATCAGGCTTAGATTTAGATAACGGTACAATCACTGATGTCAGAGAAAAGGGTATTGTTGAATCATATAAATTAAAAAGAGCTGTTGTTAGTTCTGCTGCTGAAGCTGCTGAAGTTTTGTTAAGAGTTGATAACATCATCCGTGCAAAACCAAGAACCGCCAACAGAGCTTGAGCATAGTGTTTATACGTTTTTATAAATACTATGGAAAGTAAAAAATTTTAAGTATACAAATTTGTAATGTAATTTAGATGAGCTTATAAAGTTGTTAAGGGCCGCATATTTCTTTGATTCCCCAGTTAATCCGCGAAAAAGGGAGTGCCTGAAAGACCAATAACAACGAATGTTATGGAGATTATTCTTGAAGAAACAGCTAGAGTTTATAAAGTTCATTAAGAACAAAGATTTAAAGGTTCAAAGATGCTACGTTCTACCATTAGAAGAAACGTATTGTCTCAAGTCGGAAGACACTCGAGGTTGGGGCTTCGCTCATTCACTTGTTCATCTTTGAGATTTCAAGCGGAGGAAGAACCATTAAAGGATTTGAAGAGCTTACCTAGAAAAAGTAAGTATCATTCAGTTATTCCCCGTTATATTAATTGAACCGTTCAACTAACAAAAAAAAGTTCCTATTGGTGAAGTTGAAGAAGCTATTACCAACCCTAAGGATAAGTTTAAAGAGCAAAGTGAAGAATTGCATAAATTTGGACAATATTTGATCACAGCTTTACCAAAATTCATTCAAAAATTCTCAGTATGGAAGGATGAGTTAGTTATTTACATTGGACCTACTGCTGTGACTCCAGTCATTACCTTTTTAAAGAATCATACCTCATCCCAATTCAAATCCATCGTGGATATTACAGGTGTCGATTATCCTTCAAGAACCAATAGATTTGACGTTGTGTATCACTTGTCATCAATTCGTTTTAACTCAAGAATTAGAGTCAAGACCTACGCTTCTGAAGTGTCACCGGTTCCTAGCATCACTGATATTTATCAAGGTGCTAACTGGTATGAAAGAGAAACCTATGATATGTATGGTATTTTCTTTGAAGGTCATCCAGATTTAAGAAGAATTTTGACCGATTATGGATTCACTGGTCATCCTTTGAGGAAAGATTTCCCAACAACTGGTTATGAAGAATGTTATTGGGATGAGGAAAAAAAGAGAGTTGTCTATAAACCATTGGAATTGACTCAAGCATTTAGAAACTTCTCTGTTGGATCTTCTGTTTGGGAACAAGTTGGATCGGGTGTTGATGAAACTCCAGACTCATTCAAATTTCCAACTCCAGAACCTGAACCGGAACCTGAGAATAAAGACGAGCCAAAAAAGTGATTGATAGCTAATACCTTTCCCTCTGTACTGGGTTAAGCATTTCAATTTTGTGGGAGGTCTACCTTATTTATTCATCTTATTTATTATTTATTAAACACACCATATTTATTTATTTATTACCTTACATAAACGATATTCAGCCTCCAACCTCTAGCTTTTAGTTGAGCATTTGTGATTGGCCTGAATTTTAAATATGAAGAATATATTTGTAAATATATCGTGGTTCCGGTTTTGTGTATGCAAAAAATCGGCGTTCAATGTTGCATTTATTAAGAGCATAACTCCAATCTTTTTATTAAAAAACTTATTTGACTACTCTTTTAAAACCACGAAACAGATTTAATATAACTTTCATTAAATACATACTTTTTAAAAGAAAGAAACTCACTAATTAGCTATCAAAATTCGCAAATCCAACCAAAAAGAACAATTTTGGAACCAAACAAAAACACGCACTATAAAGTAATAAACCACCACTACAAAAGTTGAAAGCACAGCTATTACAAAAAACGCATGAAATGTTGGTTTACGAGTACTTTGCTTCCATAGCTGAATTGATTAGTATCAAGATACCTGCCTAGTTTCGCTTGAATTTCGCTGTGAATGTGTGTTAACCTCCATTTCTAGCCTTTCAAGCATTCTCCAAACTTCTCCTTCTAATGCCTATTGTAGTTGTCTTAACATGGGTAGTATTAGATTTCCTGGGAGCATTATCACCGACTAAGATCAAAGGCATACCTTGTATTCCTGGATACCCAATTATTGGGAATCTCTATCAAGTGTTATACAACCCAGCAAAAACTTATATGAGATGGTCATCAAAGTATGGTGATGTTTTCCAAATGAGATTAGGTACCAAGATGGTTGTTGTTGCTAACTCTTATGATTCAATCAAAGAATTATGGATCCAAAATAGAGAGGCAAATAACTCAAGACCAATTCTTTATACATTCCATTCAGTTGTTTCCAAAACTCAAGGGTTTACCATAGGTACTACACCATATGGCGAGTCTTACAAGAGAAAAAAGAAGATAGTCGCAACATCTTTGAACAAAAAGAGAGTGGAAGAACTAAGTAGCCTAATGAACGAAGAATGTACAAATATGTTCAAAAGAATTGAGATGGAAAGATATTTAGCAGAAAATCATTCTCGTGAAAAAGATTTAGATCTTTTCAAATTATTCCAGGGATTTGTCCTACGTGTGAGTCTCTTCCTCACTTATGGATATCTTGTGAAAGTTGAGCATAATGACAGATGCAGATTGTTTGATGAAATAACACATGTTGAAAACATGATTGTTCGTTTGAGGGGACATAGCTCGAACATTCAAGATTATTTACCAATGTTGAGGCTAAACCCATTCAGCGATAAAAGTCTGCAAGCTAACGCTTTTAGAGATCGAAGAGATGTTTATATGACCAAATTTATCAATGAATTAAAGTTGAAAATAATGGTGGGTGAAGATTTCAAAGACTCCATTGTTAGCAGATCAATCAGAGGGTGTCCAGAATACCCAACCGTTACTGAAGATGAATTGAAGTCAGTTTGTTTGACGATGGTCAGTGCTGGTTTGGATAATACACCGTTGGTGTTGAATCACATCATTGGTCACCTTTCTCAACCATTTTATGGTAAGCGTCTTCAAGATATTGCATATGATGAAATTTTGAAATACTATGGGGACGTTGAGAGTGCGTATGAACATTGTGCTTTTGGTTATCATATTGATTACATAGAAGCCTTGTTAAAAGAAGGCCTCAGATTCTTTTCAGTATTGCCAACAAGCTTACCTCGAGCAACAACAAAGGATATATTTTATAGAAATGCTGTTATTCCTAAAGGTACAATTCTATTTATGAATGCATTTGCTGCTAATCATGACTTGAGGCACTTTGATAATCCATATTTCTTCGAACCCGGAAGATATCTAGACGATGATAACAAGTTGAGAGGCAATGAAGAAGGGACCAATATTTTCACTTTTGGTGCCGGTTCAAGGATGTGTGCCGGATCTTACTTGGCTATGAAGGAGATGTACATCCTATTGACAAGGACCATTCTTCTATATAAAATACATCCTCCAATGAACCGAACTAGCTTGATGGAGTTGGATCCTTTCAAGCTAAACTCTGTCCCTGACTCTGTTGCTATCGAACCATCGATATTCAAAGTGTTCCTTGAAAAAAGGGATTCAGATCTGTTTAAGAAATTGGTTTATAGAGATCAAACTTGAACGGTACCGACGATGATTTATTCAACAACGAAGACCATCTATAAATTTTTTTGGAATCTCATTTCTGTCCATCTTATCAGATCCTCATCTTTGTCATTTATACAAGCACATTTATGATTCATTCTCTAGAAATCAGTTGTAGTCTTCGCTCGAATGAAGAACGCAGCGTATTATGTTGGTCGGCGCACTCCAGTGTGGAGTCTTACGTAACCGAAACTTGATTTTCACGAATTGGAGAAGGAGAAAAGATCCCTTATTCATCAGCACCAAAACAAGAGCAAAAAGAAGTTGAAAAGACTTAAAAGCATTGCATAGGTCATATTGGCAGTTGATTTAACAAAGAAGTGATCATATCCATCAAGGAGAGTGAATCGCACTTGGTTTTTTTCGCGTTGTTATAACTTAGTTGTGAAGATTTTGGTTAAAGATGTTTAGAAGCATCATCAGCCGCCAACAGATTGTTCCTCGTCGATTCATTTCAACGACTTTGATCAGATCTAAGCCTGTCTTAGCAGCTGGTGGGTCCATTCAATCGTCATATCCTAGTGACTTCAGACTCGATAACCCAAAAACATGGGAGGAAACTGGTGAATCTGCCCTGGATAAGGCTACAAGATTCTTTTTACTTACTGAAGTGTTTCGTGGGATGTACATTGTTTTAGAAAACTATTTCAGAGCTCCATATACTATTTATTATCCTTTTGAAAAAGGTCCAATCTCACCAAGGTTCAGAGGTGAACATGCCTTGAGGAGATATCCCTCTGGTGAAGAACGTTGTATTGCTTGTAAACTTTGTGAAGCAATTTGTCCAGCACAAGCAATCACTATCGAAGCAGAAGAAAGAATGGATGGTTCTCGTCGTACTTTCAAGTATGATATTGATATGACCAAATGTATCTATTGTGGGTTATGTCAAGAATCTTGTCCTGTTGATGCTATTGTGGAAACACCAAATGTCGAATATTCCACGGAGACAAGAGAAGAATTATTATACAATAAGGAGAAATTACTTGCTAATGGTGATAAATGGGAGCAAGAAATTCAATACTGTTTGGATTATGACACGCCATATAGATAAATGTTCTCTTCTATTTATTTAACAGCCCCACATCTTATTTATTAATAGCTTGATTGGACCAACCACCCAATTTAAGCTGATTATTATTTATTTATTTATTCATTTATTTATTTATTACTTATTTAACTGTGAACTTATTCAATCCCATGCTGACCTTCTAAACTTGTGTCTATTGGTCTTTGAATTCCTGATCATTTACTGACATACATAAAATACACGTATCATATTCAAAGAGTAATGTACTAAATACGACCTGCTAACTATTTCAGTTTCACAGGATAGATCCATTGATTAGGCGATTTGGATCTTCTTTACATTTAGATCCCTGGTTTAATGTAACTTATTGCTGATCATGTTAATATAATATATGTACTGCCTTCTTAATAACCCGTCGAACTGACACATTCAAAATTTATTTTTGGCGGAAAAGCTGAACCGAAAAAGTACGTACAGCTAGATTTTGCCTTTGCACCAATTGAATCGTTAGCTAGAAATCATCAACTAAGTAAACCACTGACTTTCCGAGACTGGATCTGATTAAAGGAGTGTCTGTGGTACTTATTGGCCTTTTGCAATGGTTCAATTAGGGGATGTTGCCACCTATAAAGCAGAAATCAGCTATTCAAACTACAGAATTGTTTATGGAAACGTCAACAAAGACATACAACGACTTATCTCCAATAACGACGACAAGACAAATAGAACTTCTCTAACACTCCGACTACTTCTACAATGCATATCGATTGATGGTCTTACAGGTGATGAGCTACTCTCAAAAGCTGACCCCATGCAGAACAAGAGCTTAGAAGCACAGAATGATAAATCATTGATCGATGAGATTCCGGGTTTAATTGATCAATTCTTAGACAACTTCAATGAGATTTCACAAGACACAAACAACATAGTAGATAAAGAATTGCTAAGTATAGTCATTGGAGGCTCTTTGATTGACGGGGAGAAAGGCTTTGAAAGTCGATTCGATGAAGTTTTATTATTAGAGATTTTATTCAGACTCTCTTCAAAATCGGAAACAAATAGATCTACTATTTCAAACATACCGGGAATATTAGAACTTTTAATCAACAATATCGCAAACAATGAGGATCTATCTTATCATCAGCAGTTGATCCTAGAACTTTCAAAATCCAAAATCAATCCACAAGATCTTCTATTATTGTTAAATCATTGCCTCAAAGCCCAATATGAGAAGAAACAAATATACCTAGAGCTCATCTCATCTCTATTAGATATTAAGACTTATGACCACATCCACTTGAAAAATTCATCAATTAAAGCTCAGCTACTATATAAACCACCATTTAACGGATATACGCATCACTTTTGGATCAAGTTCAATAGTTTGGAGAACTCAGAGTTATTCAAAGACATCTTAGGCACAAGTGTACGGCTTGAGGATGGCTCGTTAGCATTTTACAACAAAGAGAAGGCAATTTCAAAATTTAATAGCTTTCAATTCGAGGAGGGACGTTATTATAATGTGGTGCTTCTGCATCAATTGGCCCAATCAACAAATGGAGGCACAATTAGAGCAAAAGTGAAATTTTATGTGGATGGTGATTATATAGAGCAGGTGAGGTGTATTTTTTCATCGAAAGATTTGAATCTATTTGATCACCCAAATGAGCCATTCGTTGTTTCTACAACTTTGGGATCAGCCTCGTGTGATTTTGATATTACGAGATTTTTGGTTGTGAATGATACTCAACCAATCGAATGGGTATTGTTGTCATATTACCTAGGTCCTAATTACAGAGGTGATTATGCAGATCAGAACCTAATCAAGTTCTTGAATACTTTTGAGAGAACAGATTTCAACCTAAGGTTATTGGAAGCAATGAACATCGAAGGGGATCTAAATTTCGATGACCTCAATTTGACATTACTTAAGTCTAGGCTCTTGCTAGATATATTGCCAGGTGCTTTATCACATGAGCTGTTTGCATTGAAACAAAATACAATTCGTTCAAACTCACCTTCTAAGGTGGGTGTCTCAGGAAATGTCCTCCTATACAAGACGCAAAACTTATCAGAAGTGTTCTATTCCATTGGTAGCATACAACTGTTATTAAAGCTGATGTTTGGATCGAAAGATTTCGACTCCTTCCACTATTTGCTCTCTATCTTTTTCAAGATTGTGAACAGCAATTGGAAGCTGGTCGCAGAAGTGGAAGCTATCAACGGTTATCAAGTGCTGGCAACTATTTTGAAGCTGAAAAAATCCGAATTCAATCAAAACTTGAACTTGCAGTTTCTAGACTTGATTTTAGAGTTTATTGGGTACAACTTTTTGTCCCCTTTCAATTCCATAATAGCAAACCCACTTGCCTACGAATCTTTGATACTAGATTTTCAAATTTGGAAACCGCTTGTTGATGTTCCTCAAAAAGAAGACTTAGAGTTAGCTAAATATTTAATCTACCAGTTTCAAGTGTTTGGAAAAGAATGCAAATACAGCTCTTTCAATTCTTTGAAGTTCAAGAAGATGAGAATTGTTAAAAGATTATTAAACTTTTTGGATAAGGGATTCTTCTCTGATGAGATGGAAGACACATTGTATGATACACTTTTAATATTGGTCAAGTCAAGTCTGACCAATGAAGTTGTGAAATCTCTATCTTCATTCATTGTTTACTCCCTAGATGAAGGAAATAATTTCTCTGCTGTGCTAGTACTAAGGGTATTGGCAACTGTATTCTTGGATCCATTGATATCCAATATTAACTATTGGAAGAAGTTATTCGGCGCTGCCTCTGTGAAATGGATCTTACTTGTACTCCAGCTTGGAAAGAAAAATAATCTCGTGGTGGAGATTTCGCTAACACTATTGATCAAGATCTTTTTGATGGTGAGAAAATCATTTGAAGTATTCCAAAAGAATAATGGGCCAAAGATCTTGTTTAGTGCTTTAAGAGACGTTAAAATAGATAGAAGCAAACTCAATATCCTGGTGAAAGGCTCATTTGGTCATTATCAATACGACTTGAATTTCTTGCATTTAAACGTGGAGCTCACAGAGTTCATTCCGACCTATGATACATTGATTATCACTGACTTTCATTACATGATCGTGGACCTTTTGGAGTGGACAGTTTTACATGATATTTTCCAGTCAACATCACATGAAGAAATCAGCTCCCTCATTGATTCATATACCGCATTATTATCTAGAGCTTCAGAGGAGGTGAAAGGAACCCAGAAGTTTTTCCAAAACGACAGAATGTTTGTCAATAAGTTGTGTAACATCATAATTCTCCTAACAAAACCCCAAAATACTACCATCTACTTTGACTCTGCTGAGAAGATTATACAACTTTTATCACGGATCATCCTCGCCAAAATTTTCAAAGAAAATTCCTCATCATTGGAATCATACATTAATTCATTTCTTTTGAAAGCCGAAGATGAGACGTCTGAAGCCACAAAAATTTTGTTCCTTTCACTTGTTTTCCCAAAGGTTATTGTGCATTTACAAGAATTTTCGTTTGAGTTTGTTACATTATTTTCTACAAACTCTATAGATATTGGAAGCTTAGGTGTGTTTCTCAGTTTCTTAAATGAGAGACTTTTGGACTTTGAATGGAGTATCAAAGATTATTTCAACTATATGAATGTGTTACTAAGTGTTGTTGAAGCTTATAAAGTCTCAGGTAAAAGCACCAAGAATGCAAGTTATCTGCACCTCAAGAAAAACATAACAAATTGTTGTACTGTTATTGTTTATGTCTTGAGATCTTCGGACTCAATAGAACAACTGGAGAACTTTATAAAACTTTTACTCTTCCATCAGCAAAACATATTCGATAGTGGCTGTATTTCAAATGAATGTGTCTCTAATCTGATTTGTTTTTTGCTACAACTTTCAATACTTGGTGATGGTGGAATCTTGGGACTAGCATTGAACTGTTTGAGAATTCTCTTGATGCATCGCCAGAGCGATTTATCTTCTATATGTGCTTCCATAACCTTCAAAAATTATTCCTCTGTTTCTAGATATTTGGATGCAATCTTGACCATGAACGATGAAGACTTTGCACATCGTTTGGAAAATGATAACAAGCTAAGATCAACATTCCAAAGTCACTTAGACTCCTTCCAAAACAGAATTAGCAAAAAGATTCCAAATCAAAAATTAATAACCTCTGGTGAGAAAATGAATCATCTATTCCATAAACATGATCAGTTTGTGAAGATCAAATATGAAAATATCGATTCGTTAGGGAAAATGCTACAAAACGATAATGAGATGCTTAGGGTCAAGATCGTGACCAATGAAGCAAACAGGATCTTGAGGTATCAACAAGATCAACAGGACAATATTCAGTTCTATGTTAGCTCTTTCAATAAGTTGAACACTGAGACCACAAAATTTCTTTCAACCTGTTTTGATGAAAAAGGGCTGCATATCATATGGACATTAGATTATATGGAGGGTAGTGATAGAATGAGAAAACGGCTGTTGCCTTATGATGATCTATCACGTGACCAAAAGGTTGAATATTCTGTTGATATACCCATCAAGACTTCTGATATAAACATAAAAAGTGATCATACTAAGAATGAATCATTAAGTTTGAACTCGTTTGAGCTCATTGAGCATGACCTGACTGATGATTCTCTTGGTACATATAATGATAAGAATCGTAAGGTCCTCAAGAGCTTGTTTCCCGGTGACCGAATTCAGCAAATTTGGAACGTTAGCCAAGTTATTGGTTTGGAAATAAATGAAGGTATTTTGATATTGGGCCAGACACATATTTATTTGATCAGGAATTTTTTCCATAAATCAGAAAATGATGAGATTATAGATATGGATGATGTCCCAGAACAGGAAAGAGATCCTAATATCAAATTAATTTCCGGTCCCCCTAAACCAAAGGCCACTAGTAAGAAAGAGCTGAAAAATCATAATGTTCAAAGTTGGGAAATTGAAGATCTCACATCTGTCACTAAAAGACAGTTTCTTCTACGTGATGTCGCTTTAGAGATTTTTTTCAGTAATGGATCCAGTTTCTTGATCACCTCAATCAACACTAAGGATAGAGATACAATATACTCTAAACTTTCATCAGTTGCCACAAATTCAAATATTGACAGTGATTTATCCGCGATATTCAAGGAAACTAATCTAAACAGTAACACTGGGTTAACAGGGAGAAATCTATCGATTAAGCTTGCTAATGTACTTGGTGCAGATTATATCAATTATCTTGAAGCTACAAAGAAATGGCAAAGAGGTGAGATGTCCAATTTTTACTACTTGATGATCATCAACACTCTTGCTGGTAGAACTTTCAATGACTTGACTCAGTATCCTGTGTTCCCGTGGGTTATTGCTGACTATACAAGTGATGAGTTAGATTTAAGTAACAGGGATAGCTTTAGGGATTTATCTAAACCAATGGGTGCTCAAACTCCACAACGGGCAGCTCAGTTTAAGGAAAGATACGAAGCACTACAATCTTTAGATGATGAAACTGCTCCTGCCTTCCATTATGGTACACATTATTCCTCTGCTATGATTGTTGCCTCCTTTTTAATAAGGCTGGAACCATTTGTCCAATCATATTTATTACTTCAAGGTGGGAAATTTGATCACGCTGATAGGTTGTTCAACTCTGTTGAAAAGGCATGGAATTCTTCCTCAAAGGAGAACACCACAGATGTAAGAGAATTGATTCCAGAGTTTTATTTTCTTCCTGAGTTCTTGACAAATATCAACGAGTACGAGTTTGGAAAGCTACAAGATGGTACTGAGGTGAATCATGTTCAGTTACCGAAATGGGCACACGGTGACCCAAAAATTTTTGTCGAAAAGAATAGGGAAGCTTTAGAGAGTAAGTATGTCTCTGAGCATTTACATAAATGGATCGATTTGGTATTTGGGTTTAAACAGCTTGGTACTGAAGCAGTTGAGTCATTAAATGTTTTCAACTATTTAAGTTATCATGGAGCAATTGATTTGGATAGAATTGATAATGAAATTGAAAGAAGATCCATTACTGGGATTATTCATAACTTTGGGCAAACTCCACTTCAGGTCTTCAATAAACCTCATCCACCTAGAGATTATGATTCTTCATTGTCTGTTCGATTTGATAAATTGAAAACTTCACCAACTCTAATCTACCAAACAAAGTTTTCTGAACCAATCCATTATCTCCAATATAAAACTCATAGTGATAATAGTGGGGACTCTTTTTGGCGTGGATACCCAAGACTAGTATTGAGTGGTGAATCTGAAGTCAAACAAGGTGATGATCCAGGTACTTTAATAATCAATAGAAAGACTTTTGAAAGGCTACATGATGATGAAATCACAGTAATCACCAGATATAATGGATCAATGCTACTTACTGCATCTAAGAGTGGTGTTATTCACATTTGGAGTCATCAAATATTGATCAAAGGTGTTAACGAACAGCTTGAATTTGAAAACCTATTAAGAGGTCACTTATCACCAATCGCTGAACTTAATGTCTCGCCTGAGTTCAACTTATTATTAAGTTTGGACGTCTGTGGATTTTGTCATTTATGGGATTTGGCGAGACATAAATTCATCCGTCAAATAGGTTCTAATTGTGAACATTCAGCAATTTCATATGATACTGGTATGATTCTTATTTCGAAAAAATCTAAAGTGGAATTGTTTACTATTAATGGAGAAACCTTGTGTACAGGAGATTTTACAAATATTCAGGATGAAACCGCAGTCATAACTACAATGGATTTTGCTAATTCCAGGAAATTGACGTTGAACAAATCACAAAATGTCGACTCTCATGAGTTTTGGAAAGAGAAGGAAATCATTGTTACAGGGTGGAGCAATGGTGATATACGTGTTCATATTCTTGATATAGATGACAGAGGGAAATGGGTTCTTGTGGAAAAGAGTGTTTTGAAATTCAGCAATGCGAAAGATGTGAAACATGACGATGAAGCAATCAGTATTGTGGAAGGTTATTTGAAAAGTTATGTGAATTATGAAGGTGATATGGTTGGGAAGATTGAGGTTGTTGCTGGTGATGTCAATGGTCGTGTAGCAGTTTGGAGATAAAAAGAGTACAGACATAATATCGCTATATATCTTGATATTGATAAAAGTATAAATTTGAAAGTCACAGACCATGATTGAATTCTTGTGTTTATGCGTGTATGAAGTTACACCAAAACTATATTATAGGGACCTCAATCTTGTGTTAATCACATGTCTCTAGAGGACTTCGAACAGGAATCTCAGAAAGTCTAAATGTTAAGCAACGGGTGGAATGCCTACTTATCATCTCTAATCTGTTGTTGATTATTGTTTCTCTATGAAAATTCGGCTTATATGACAACAAGAAAGTATCATGGAGGTCTTTTCTGTAACAATGTATTAAACCTGTAGGAGAACTGATTACGCTACTCTTGAACAAAGACTATAGATATGAAATCTATTTCAATATTAAAACTATATAAAGGAAGCCACTACTAATGGACAAAGTTACATATGAAACTCGATAGGAGTTTTCTGTTAATGGGGAATAGTGCAAAAAGATATCCATGCATATATATAACTTGATTGATAGGGAAAGAACTGAAGTTGCAGTATATTGGTGGAGTAAGAAAGTAATGAAAAAATAGTTGGTGAAATTTTATATAAAAAGAACAGTCTATTGTACAATTGGATTATCGTTATGTTTTATTGAATCTTGAAAAAAGCCAGCTTTCCAATGGTTGTATGATGTATTTTTGTTTTGTTGTATTCTTGATTTAATGGTTCTTACCACCCCATCTATCATAAGAGTATAATCCAGCAGCGGTCAATGATAAACCAACAAATTGCACACCAGAAATCTTATGACCTGTGAACATCATACTTACGACAATGATTGTGATTTTCTTCATCATGCTAGCAATGGAGTAACTAACTGTTGGAATAGCACCTAACAAATGGAATGCAATCAAAGATTGAGAGAAGTGAGAAAACCCATTGATCAAAAGTAATTTCCATGGGATATGAATCAATTGAGCTTCTGTAACATCGGTACTTGAATCCAAGCTGAAGAAATTTGGGGCTTCAATGAATAAGAACCATGGTAATGACAAGAAAAGCCCAACTGCAGAACAGTATAATAACAATGTTAATTTATCATATTTGTTTCTAATTTTTGGGAATGAATGAAGTTGAGATTTTTCCACTTTCAAATCATAAGCCTGGTTTTGTTTTGCTAATTCGGATTCTTTATTTTGAACTGAAGGATCACTTGTCATTGGTAAAACTGATTGATTTTTGGAATTTGAAATTTCATCATCATTAGCCAAAGCTAATTCTGCATGGTCATTAATTGATTTTTGGTTATATGTAAAGACAGTTTTACCATAGATATTTTGGGCAACAAAGACAACAAGAGACAATGCAGCATATAAAATCCCTGTGTATTGAACACTGGCAGTAGTTGTGATTAAAGTGTCATGAGTATCAGCAACAACAATCAATAAGATTCCAAACACTAATGGAAGTAAAGAAAGATAAGTTGAAATAGGGAATCTCACGTTATATAAGAATCTATAAGTTGTGACAAGGATTAATGGTGATAATGTTTTAACACCAGCCACTGTTGAAACTGGAACCAAAGCAGTTGCACTGTGAGAAAACAATTTCCCCAAGAACTGGAAACAACCCAAAGGCAACACTGTGATTAGAATATGTCTATCCGGTTTCAACAAGGGAGAACCATCAAGTGGAGGCACTGATCCTGGAGGGAACAATGCGTGTAGGGCTGGTAATTTTGATAAAACAAGCGTTGTGAAAACACATAGACAAAACACAATAAGAAATTGGCATTCACCAAGAGCTAATGGGAATGGGAAATCATTCAAGATGTTTTTTGTGAGTTGGGAAGATAGCGAAGAGATGGAATACCATAAAAAACATAGTGACACGATCTTCAAAGAGATTGGTGGTACTATATTGTTGACAGGACGTAATAAACTCAAGCTCATTTTAATCCTCTTTCCATAGTATGCAACCTTCCGGGAATAACAATGCACCAGCAGATGACACGCCAGGGGTAAACAAGACGACAACAAGGGGACAACCAGCTAGTAGACCAAAGGTTTACCGAGAGTGGTGTATGAACAATAGATGGATCTTAAAGACAAAGTTCTCCAACGTTTTATTTGCACCAAAACGTGATCAGCTTGAAGAATAATTTGACAATAAAATAAATTAAAAATTAGTCCTTTGTGGTTCCAACTTGGCAGATAATTTGTATGCGAAACCGCCAAAAATAAATTAAATTGATGCTTTTACGACTTGTTAAACAGCCAAATATTTTTTTTGGGTTCTTTGGTTGCTTATAGTTGATGATCTGTACGAGTAAGGTTATTCTCTCGTTACAAAAGTTCTTTTGGGCGTGTTTTAAGCGAGTGGATTCGTTGCCAGATGGCCTTTTGGAGCAGATCTAAAGAATCATTTCGATAACACAATTTTATACACAGCCAAAATCCGCAGGCACGCGACAGAATGGCAGATGAAATGAGTTCCGAGGCACTTCCGACCATCTCTATATATATCCATTTAATTTACAAGTCTTCTATTTATATCTTGTGTGCATTTATCTTGGTATACAGAGTGTATTTCCAATGGCGTGATACGTAGAGTGTATATGGATCACTTTTGTTGGCTCTTGGCTGCCCTGTTGCTCCCGATCTTCTCTCCAATGTCAAAGTTATTGATGGAGTCTGCAGCTTTTAAAGCAGCAGCGGTGGACCCTGTTTGTCTTTGTGCCCTTTGCTCTTTCATCAATTTGGCAGTCTCAGGGTCAAATTTCTCCAACAAGTATGGGGCCACTGCAGCAATGAGCACTAACACTGCACCACCCAAGTATAATGGATTGTTTATCACAGTAGCAATCGGACCACTCTCCAAAAGACCTGGTGTTCTATTCTTGATATATTGTCTTTCTGGAAGTTTGGTATTTGGAACAATCCTTATTGGGTGAGGAATCTCTAATCCCAATTCTTCCCAACGTTGGGCTGCTTGTACAAGGTGTATGGTCACTTCATCATTCTCTGAAACATCAACTCTTGATTTGAATGGAACCAAATTGAATTCAATATGCGAAACAGACAATAAATATGAGCCTTGTGGGATACTGTTAAATTTGAAAATACCTTGACTGTTGATATAAGCATGTCTTTTGATTGCATTTCTCTCTGGTTCACTCGTTATCTCTAATAGTTCAATTGAAGTATGCAAAAGATCAATATTGGTAAGCTCTCCAGGAAGCTTTATAACACCTTCAACAGTGGCACCAACGGCCAATCTCACCAACGATATTATACCAATCCAAACAAGCGATAGTCTCATCTCGAACCCAAATTCAACGGCAATTGAAGATCAAATATAATCTTCAAATTCCAAATCTTGTTACTTTCATTCTCCAAATGCCCTTAAAAATAATAAATCCTCAACTTCATCAGAAACATCCGCACACCATTTCAAAAACCCGCCATATAAAAAACTTCAACATTTTCAAAACTTATTCTACTTCTCTTTAAATCCTTTTTTCCTCTTCTCTATTGTACAAGGACTCGTATTATTGTAGGGTATCAGTGACTTTTTCTAGGCTGATTACTCTCTACAACGAGTTCGAGAGAAGATTACTTCTTGTGATGAGGATTCCAGCTGGAGCGGACGTGTGAAGTTTTGAATCAACGCTATGATTCGGATCTATCTATGGCGTCATCTCCTTACCAGGAATCAAACAATTCTTTATTAAAAGACAAAAGGTTTCATGTAATATATATTAATATATATATATATATTAATACTACAAAATCAGACGGATTAAGAAAAATAAATAAATGTAGATATTCGGTGGTGTTTTAAGTTATGACATATGGTTGGCTCAATTGGCCTTTTGTTGAGCTTTTGATTCATCAGAGGTGACAGTCGTTGCAGCTTCTGCAGTTTTGGATGCTTGAAATCTTTCCATCATGGCTTTATTCCAACCTTTGATTTCATCACTTTGTTCAACCCAATGAGCAAATGGATATGATGGTTGTGTTTTCAATGGAGTTTCCTCTGTAATTATACCAAGATCTAGTTGACGTTGGATCAATTCATCTAAATATGGCGTTATATGTTCCCTGAAACGTTCAAAATTCTTATATTTAACAATATCTTCAGGTCCTTCATAAATGATCTTTCTCAATAAAGATGGAACCATTGGTTCATCTTTCATCTCTTCAACTTTATAATGAATTGGATGATTCGTGAAAATGATAGCTTGAGATTTTGGTAATCTTCTTAAAGTTTGACGTTCCACTCTAACTAAGAAATCAGTTGGTTTAATTGAAGGGTCAACTCTTGCCTCACCACCTTTACCACCAGAATAGACAGCACTACACAACAAGTCATCATCCCAAGACATAAACCAAGAAGCTCTTTCAACTGGATCAGCAACAGTCATCTTAGAGAACCATCTTTCCATTGACTTTTTCAACTTGGTAGCATAATATGGAACATCAGTATGAATAACATCAATACTTCTTCCTAATTTTGTTTTAATATCAAAAGATCCACCAGGGAATGGAACAGCAGCAGCAGTTAAATAATGTTCACCATTATCTTTCTTTTCAACAATGTAGAAATCTTCTTTGGCCATACGAGAAACATACAACAAAGGATGTTCTTTCAAAGGACGAGATAAGTCCATCAAATCACCGGTTAATTCATTCTTAACATGAACTCCATTGTCTTCAGATGTGAATAATTTTGGGTAACGTTTCAACATATGAGAAGAAACAACATCTAATAATTCTTCACAAGCATCATAAGATTCAGGTAACCAACCAAAATTCATATCACCATATTCATGATGAATTCTCTTCTTTTCCTTAATATAATGCCAATAAAACTTATCCATATCTAACCAGTGGTTTATATCCAATTTGTAAATAGACATCGTTTGATGATAAGGCCAACGGAAAGGTCTCCAAGGTCTATCATCATAAGTTTCAACTTGTTCAGGCGTGATATTTAATGGTGTTGGTTCTGGAGCTGGTGCATCCTTATCATAAAACTTGGATTTTGGAGGAGTAATACCTTTAGCGCCGCCTGCGGTTGGTTTACTTTTACTGTTTGTTGCTGATTTCTTATTCTTATTAATGATGGAGAGTAATGGTTTATATGCCAAAACTCCTGTTAGCGCAGCTAATAATCCAAAGAGTATCAGTTCAGTAATTTCCATCTTGTATATGACCAGCAACTATATAATGAATTGGATAAGTAAAGATCAAGAAGCAAACAATCAAGGAGATTGATCCTCCTTTTTATAAATCATTGACATATCTATAAAGCTCTTTTTCGAACCATTTTTTGACATAAAGTCCTTCATTTGACACTATATCTTATCAGGACTGATTAACTCCATTCGGGAAATCTATACATTATGATGAGATTTGATAAGCAAACCCGCACATCAACCACTTTAAAAGAAGAATCGGTTAAATCACTGTTAAATTATGTATGGGCTATATGATAATAATGGCTATATTCAAGAGAACAAGCTGTAAATTGATGGGGGTAATATCAGGCCACTGTTACCTTATACACTAGTAATTAGGAGCGAGGTCAGCGCGTCTTGGGTATATGGTTAATACACTGATATAGACCAATTCCAACCATAAACTTTGCCTTGTCTCTAGTGAATATGTTATCTACGAAGGATCCAGCTATTCATCTGATTGATGATGGCACAGGAGGAGTATAGAGAATTCTCAACCTTTATGAATGATACATCACTCAAGTGTGGGAAGGCCTTCCTAAAGTGAAAGACCTATTCTCTATATGGATTTTAGATTATACTAGAAGCTACATTCTGAAACCATACTGATCTCTCAAAAAAATCTTTTTATGTTTAACGTACAATTAGAAATATTTTAAAAACATAGATCCGTAAGACATCACCATGATATAATAATATCCTTTAAATTTTTGTGGTTGGAATTTGAGGTAAAATGTAACTTTGATGGATTGATGACATTTAGGTAATAATGGTTGTTGTGTATATGAAATATATGAATGAAGAAAATGATTTTACTTGATTAATTTTAACAAAATATGGAAACAAATATAATGTTGTTGATAAATCATAATCTTCTACCACGACGACCACCCTTCTTTCTGGTGGAATCAGATGGAACTGGGGTAACATCTTCAATTCTACCAATTCTTAAACCAGAACGGGCTAAAGCTCTTAAAGCGGATTGACCACCTGGACCTGGAGTTTTGGTTTTAGTACCACCAGTAGCTCTTAATTTAACATGGACAGCGGTGATACCAACTTCTTTACATCTAGCAGCAACATCTTGGGCAGCCAACATAGCAGCGTATGGGGATGATTCGTCACGATCAGCTTTGACTTTCATACCACCAGTGACACGAGAAATGGTTTCTTTACCTGATAAATCAGTAACATGAACGAAAGTATCGTTGAATGAGGCAAAGATTCTGGCAACACCAAAAACTTGGGAGCCGTCACGGACTTGTGGACCTAAAGTAACGTTTTCTATAGATATGTTAGTATACTGAGTTCAATCATCAGGGTTTTATAGCACTTGAAAACAGTTGAAAGGGGGTATTGAATGGGTTGTTTCAAATTCATCAAATGTTGTATCTCTACTCTTTATGAAACCATAGATTGACAATTTGTTGCTGAAATCTTCTAGTGTTCGATTGTAATCATGATGATTCAGTGCTTGATATTCAGCTATGACTTGTTTCTTATAACTCTTCATATGTAATTCAACTCTATCCAAACTTTTCACTGACCTATAATCAAATCCCAAACAAATAATCTTTAAACAGTCTAATCCTCCTTCTGTTCTTCCCTGATGAAGCTTGAAATTCCCATTCATATATCCTCAATCCCCTATTATATGCTCTTTATAATCCACATACCTGACTTGGACATTGTTACGTTGTATAGATTTGATGGTTATATCAAGTACCTAAAGGTGTAACTCACTTAGCTTTTCTAGAATTTTGAAAAAGTTTTGCGTTGTTGGAAAAATCAACCATTATTAGAAACGGGACACACCAGCCAAAACGGAGTGTGGCTTATATAATCAACTTGAGTTCTGCTTTCCGCGAATTTTTATTCTTTTCTTGAAAGTTTTCGCGTGTTTTCGAAATTGTTCAATGTATGAAATACCGGGACAGCCTAAAGCCCTAATCAAGATCACGTGTGACATAACAAAAGGTATAGGGCCGAGAGGTTCAATATGGCATTGTCTAGTAAAGTTGGGAGATGTATGGGGAATATTCGGTAGCTTATTACGGAGAGTTCATCTATACATATGTAATTGGTTCACTATAAAAGTAGTGAATATATGGCGAGTGTAAAACATTACGACATAATATATCTTCCATATTTCAATGGAGTATATATACTTAATTCTACATCTTTTATAACATGAATCTAACGTACAATTAAAGTAAACCAATGCTTTTGTGATACATCTAGTAAACGAAACCCAAGATTTTACCAGAAACGTGTTTTCTTCTAGCTTCTTCGTGATCCATAATACCAGCAGAGGTGGTTAAGATAACGTAACCGAATTGTCTAGCTGGTAATAAGTTATCAGTCCATTTTTCAATGTCACCAATTCTGACGTTGAATCTTGGAGAGATGACACCGACTTTGTTCAAACGACCGTTTAATTGGACAACGATTTTACCTGATCTGTGGTCATCAATGTATTCGAATTCACCAATGTAACCATGCTTTTGGATAACTTGCAAGAATTTGATGATAACTTTTGAAGATGGTCTGATTAAAACTTGACGTTTACCAGTTTTTTCAGCGTTGTTGATGGCGTTCAAAGCGTCAGCTAAGGCAGAAGTTCTAGTCATTTTGATGTACTGATCTGTTGATACTCTCTTCTTTCCATCTATATGTGTAGAGTGTTGATGATTGAAAATTTTGAAAAACTATGGTAGTACAAACTATGAACGCGATGTTGGATGTACCAGCTGGACCCTAACTATGATCACATGACATATTTCGATAATAGCAGTCTCGCTTAGATCACCTACACACCATCAACTACGACCACTGCACCAGCGCAGCAAACCATTCGCGACTTTCGGTATTCGCAGCACACCAAAGAATTTTCACCAGTCTCTGTGCGAAAAACTCAAAACATCCTATACAAGTTTTCAAAACATCTATTGAAGAAGACAGTAAGATTATAAAGAAGTAACAATGCCTGTATGTACAAAGATGGAATAAAGGACATGGAAAGGGGAGGCTACTAGTGGATGGAGACAGAGTTATCATGCCGTTCTCTACAAGTTAATGGCAGTTCAATATCAAAGATATCCAAGTTGTAATGAAGAAATATCAGAACAAGAAGAATGGGAAGAACATCGTAGACCTAAGAGAAGGAACAAAAAGGGATCAGGGTTAAGCACTAGGCTACATATATCACTCATCAGAGCTACATTCAATCAAGGCCAAGCTAGAAAAGAGAACTGCCAAATACATCGCTTTGAAACTATAACCTTCAATGTCTATTAATAATGAATCCATTTTACTAACATTTCACCAATAGTCTCAAAAATCATTCAAAACCAAACAAAAATTGGCTAAAGCCCAAAAGCAAAATCGTCCATTGCCACAATGGATCAGATTAAGAACTGATAACAAAATCAGATACAACGCTAAAAGACGTCACTGGAGACGTACTAAATTAAACATCTAAGAAGGTTACATTCATTATTATATTATGTTCTTTTCAAAAAATCTGATGTTTATGATAGTTAATTCTTAATCCTCCATTTCAACACAAACTATTGTTTTCATTGTTAATTATTCCATTTTGTTCCAAGGATTTCCAATTGAGGTTTAAGGTGCTGTATTTTTCTTTAAATTGATATAATATTTAGTGGAAGATTCGCTATGGGAATAATAAAAAACTAAATTTGTATATTGTGCATCATGTTGTAGCATCTTTGTCCTCTGGTTTACTTTTGAGTGGGCTACAAATGAGGTTATACTATCAACTATATCCTCTTATAGGAATACTCTTTTTGAGAAAATAGACAGAAATGTATATATCCGTGAGTTGAACGAGGCAGCCATCCCCTAATTTCCAGTTTTCGATCTCCATTCAAGTGTTCAATTCTATAGAGACGTTTCCTCAAAATACGAACACCGTTACATGGCTGAATGAGTTGACTTGAACGATTCTAGATCAAATGATTGTCTTCAATTCGATCTAGATGAGAGGGGTTAATATGTCCCTTCGTTTAACCAAATAACGTACATCTATGGTACTGTGTAAGTGATAAATAAGCTTACCAACTGTTCTGGGTATCATTCTTGATACAGATTTAACTGCTCTTAGTAATACAACCTACATCAAAAACTCTCGCCAACTATGCCTTCGGTTCGTTGATGAGTTAACACCAGGACAACGAATACTGTTGCTCATGATACTCCTTTGCACTATCCCAATTCTACGAAATGCTTGAACCTTGAACGTTAAGCATATTATTTGTAGTTTTTGACACCTGAGCCAACATTACATTTCCAGGAAGAAGTGTTGTGGTTTTCAAGATTCCAAAGTTGTTGTTATGGTATTGTACCCTTTATCATCTTGACGACCAAGAAATTGGGTGATCAACAAGTGATTCACACACCACGTCTAAGCACATTCGATGGGTATGTACACAGGCCTAATTCTGGTGATGTGTACAGCTCTTTGATCAACAAGTTTGTATAAATTCTGATCCATATTTCGACATTTTCAACAAATCTTCTGAAATGGGCCAACATTCTCGATGAGCTTCTGAAAATTTTAAACATTCCAAAAATTCTCTTTCGATCTCTTCATCAATACTTTACAAAAGCTTCCCAAAGCAACTACTACTCTGTACAGTAGAGCATTGGTGTATTGTTTTGCATCAATGACAATTCTGACTTGATATCAAACATTTTAAGGTATGTACACTTTGAAAACCACAACAACAGAAACTCAAATGAAAACCGATTGAACACAGGTATAAACGGACTGATTATTACGTGGCATATCATAACATAATGATGACCAAAGCATAGAATTAAACAAAGCTAGATAGTATATGAAACTTTTAATGACTTCAATTCTTGCACTTATGATCTGATCCCCCAATAACAAATAATATATCACCACAATATCAGGTCGTTGTACCTGCTTCACGAATGTATTTCGGGTATTTACAAACCGTAAATAACATTCTTAGATAAATTGAATTTCAGCTTTCACTTTATGTGTGATCCAAAGTACTAACAAAAGGCTTATGCATTTAGAATTATCTACGTGGTCTTATCTTTTATTTGATAAATAGAATCATACATGTTTATTATTGTCTAGCATGACACATAAATACTAATGTAGTAATCGTAGCCACAGATTTGGAAAGTTGAATTGTACCTTTTAAGTTATGATAAAGCATGCTCTATATGTAGATGATTCTGTGTATCAAAAGAAAACAATATGAATCAGGTGAATTTTGTTTTTTATTGTCTATCTCAAATCCACTAGATTAACAAGTATTACTGAATGAATCCGTTAAAAGTGATATTTCAAACTGTTGATACCAATTTTAACAAGACGATTGTACCGCTTCACCAGGTGAACGGTGATCTACTTACGTTTATAGATCACAAACATAGTCTAGATCTCAAAAGTCAAGACAGGCCAAGTTAAGGTGGAGAGATCCAACTACAGCTTATCTGTGAAATGATCCCAAGCTGATCAATATACCAATATACCAACTATAGATTTCTGTTGGGTAAGAGTATCTTGGATGCAGCGTTGGAATCAATACCAGATGAGCCCACTTTTTACTCTCTGGAGTTCTGTTTTTTCTCTTTGTGGATATGGATGGAAACTTTTATGTCAACGCTATCGATCGTATCATTCACTGTAAATCAATATTCTTGAAAACAAGCTTACTGGAAAGTGCCGTGACAACTCGATCTTACAATACTTGGCTAACTTTACAAACTGGAAAACGATTTGACCTCGAAGTACTCGTAATGCTTGAACTCATATATTTTCGATTTTGGGACTGTTTACTGAAATCCCTTCATTTACAACGGTAAGCTGAGCTGATCCGTAACTTTGGAAACAATTAGCTGTGGTGATAAAGTTCAATAATTAATTCGTGATATAAGGTTTTAGTCGGACTGTATACAATTGACTCTAAACTCATCATTCTAGTTGTAATTTGTGAACAATTCATGGACAGTTCAACCTCAATTAAGATGCATGAACGATCTGTAATCCCAGACCGTCCTGTTATCCCCCAAAAGGCAAGTGTATGGTTTAATCAGCTACCTTAGTGGATGTGAGTCTCATATAGGCATATTGTATAAAACCTATTGAACCAATTGAGATCATTCGTTAATATAAAATTGCTTTTGGTAAGTCGCTTACTTCTTTTCATTTCTTTTAAGTTGTGGTTTATCGGTTTTGAAGATCCACATTCTCGAAACCATGGAAATATCTTCTGGAATGTTGTTGATCAAATTCATTGGGTGTAGGAAATTACACGAGTACATCTCTAGTTTTTGCAGTTCCTTGAAGCAAAGTAGATCTGCCTTAAGCCTTAAGATAATTGCCATGTAAACGGACATGGTTTGGGTAAGGAGAGTACGTCAACCAAGTTTTACAATTGATGTTTTGTTTTGATGATCCGGCTTATGTCGTTGGTGCGTAGCGTTAGATACATCTATACCAATTAGTTCAAACGATCTTGATCCAATGGAAATCAAGACTTACGGTTTCAACTTGTCGGCATATAGATAATCTTTAAACAGTTATTCACTTTGAATCACTGAAGCCGACCGTTAAAAACTGATTGAGCGATCAATCAACGCATCGGAATGTTTGAAAACTTTGGATAACTTCGAGTTTGAGAATGCTTCAAATATTATCAGCTGTGATTGTGTAAGGAGCAGCAGCTACAATAAGCGTTCGAGAACCTACATTTAACCATGGTAACTTGTTGCACTCACTTGACCTTACCTTAACAAATTGCACACGGGGCATTTATTCCCTTCGAACCTATGATCTCAACGCCTTTAGATCGTAAAATGGGATTACCAAAAGGCTTGAAAGTGTTTAATCTGTTCAATAAACCGTTTAGCGTTTTCGTGTTCCTGATATATAGGCCAACGCACAGTCCAAAAAAAAAAGCAGGACCAACTCCTCTTTAGGCCAAATTGCCTTAGAATCTGATCAGATTTGAGTCCTTTTCAGTAGCTACTCGCTGAACAGGCGAAGATCCAGGTTTATTTTGTACAGCTAACGCCTCCTCCTGCATGGGAACTACTACTTTGGGTAATACAATCTACTTTTCTGGGACAACATCTCGTTTTCATATAGTATGCGTTTCCATGGTTACCAAAGCATAAGTATTTTTCGCCAAAGCCCACACATCGTTTTGTTGGATGCAAGAAAAAAAAACATCAAAATCAAAACAAATAAATTAGATGGTTTCCCAAGTTTTGAAGGCAAAACAAAGGATAATAATAGTCTTTGTTCAACTAAGAAGTACCTGAAGACACTCAAAGCTACAAGAGCAACAGCTGCAGAGATCAAAATAGATTCCATTGCTTGGTATATCAAGAACACGGTGTACTATCCAATAGATCAAGTCGGACTGGTTATAAAGAGGCGTCTATATCACATCAGATTCTGATTTGAGCATTGCAACAAAGAAAAGTCCCTCTCATCAGAAGATCTAATATCGACTCTTGCTCACTTTAGCAACCAAAATACCCACTTCTACAACCATATCATCCGATACCATTATGATATCGCGCCCGCAACTTCAAGCGGGTGCAAGCAGTTCTGCTTCAACAATTACCAAAAACTCCACTGATGAGGAAAGCATAATATCAAAAAAAAGAATAACGAACGAGAGCATGTTATCTCCTCAATTAAAAGATGCTTCTCAATTCGATGGTGCTAAGTCTGATGGTAATTTAATGAAAACTCCAAAGCATAACTCTATTACATCCTCACAAGGTTCTCAAGGATCTCAAGGGCTAAGAAGATCTGTTGGGCTGTTGAATTTATCAATTGAACAGTCACCAAAGATCGAAGATTCAAGTTCTCCAAAGTTAACATTAAAAAAGACAAAGACTAACGGTTTAGAGGACGATCTGAAATATATTGATGACGTTGAAAACTGGTCTCCTTTCAAGGAACCAACTACTCCAACTTTGAATAAACAGAAACCAACATCGTTGAAAAGACAAGCTAGCAATAGTGGGAGTCTTTCGCCATTTATTAACGATAACCAAAAGCCACTGATATTCAGCAACTCTAAAACTGGTGCTTCGAAAAGAAGTTCTATCAATATGAAGTTCAACAAATTGAGAAAAATGGTATCATTAGATAAAATGACTTACGAAGCAGAGTCTCCATTTGATAGTGAATTACATCCCTTACCAAATCCATCGATTCATTTCCAAAACAACAAGCAGACACATGAAATTGAATCACCAAGTGAATCGCCATCAAGACCTGCAAGGCAAAAACCAAAGCTGGAGAAAGATGGTTCAAATCAAATCGCAAACAAAACGCTGGTCAACCTTAGACTTAACGAATCTGAGCAAGAACCTGACTTTATTACTCCAAACTCTTACAAATTCGTGAAACCTTTACAAACGGCATTTATGTCTTCAGGATTACTAAGTAAAAAGAATAGAAAGCTTAGTGATTCTGTTCATCATCCACCAGAAACGCCATGCAAAAAACCAATACAGCTCAATCTCGCAAACCCAACAAAACCAGCATTTTCAAGCTCAAATCTATCTAATGTCATAACGGCTGATGCCACAAGTTCACCAATGATTAATGATAAGTCTACACCTGTGGCTAAAGATGGTGGACCAATACAGGATGGCTCAAACCAATCACCTTCTGTGCTGAGCTCGTCATCTTCCTTGCCGAGATCGGCTAGAGCATTGAATACCCATGAGTTGAGAGATTGTATCTTGAAGTTCGCTAATGATTTTGATGATAGTAATGACTCAATATTTGATAATGACGGCGATTTATCAGTTCATGATCCTTCAACTCCAACTCGTTTGAATCCAACAAAAGGTGCAGCTATTGCTAAAAGTCTGAAACTTGATTTACAAAATATTTCACATCCACCCACTCCATCCAGTTCCAAGCTTACACCAAGAACACCAGTTGATGCATTCATTGATACTAGTGGTGATATGTCTAACATGACAAGTTTCGGCAGTAGTAATGTTTCTGGATTCCATACAAATCAATCACATAATTCTTCATTTGATGATCATTTGGTTTCAAAATTTGAAAATGTTCAAACTATTGGAACTGGTGAATTCTCAAACGTATACGAAATTACTTTCCAAAGTGCCAAGTATGCTGTGAAAAGAATCAAGACTCCATTTTTAGGATCCAAACGAAGAAAGAGAATCTTTGAAGAAGTTGAACTTTTGAAAATTCTGCAAGAAAATGAACCAGCTGACGATGAAGGTAAAGAATATGTTATTAATCTGATCAATGAATGGGAATATAATGGCCATTTATACATTATGACCGAATTCTGTGAAAATGGTTCACTAGATAAATATTTGATTGAAAATGGTACAATTTCAAAACTTGATGATTGGAGAGTTTGGAAAATACTGATTGAGATCAGTCTGGGTCTAAAATATATCCATTCATGTAACATACTGCACCTTGATTTGAAACCAGCTAATATTTTCATCACTTTTGAAGGATCTTTGAAGATTGGTGATTTTGGTATGGCTAGTAAATATCCAACTCCTGCAAATTTTGAAAGAGAAGGTGATAGAGAATATATTGCCCCAGAGATCATTTCAAAACAACAATACGATAAGCCTGTTGATATTTTTTCACTAGGTCTTATTATGGTGGAGATTGCAGCTAATATCATCTTGCCTGATAATGGTGTTCCATGGCAAAAATTGAGATCTGGTGATTTATCAGATGCTGGAAGATTAAGCTCAAGAGAATTGAATTACAACCTGACTCATGGCTCAATTAATTCTAAGAACTCTACATATTCATCATTGATGTTGAACAATTCTGGTGATAGCGGCTCTTCATATTCATCTGTTGGAGACTCCAACAATAAGAAGATTCCTGCTTGGACTCCAAAATTTTTGATTGATGGAAAAGGTGCTCTGGATAGACTAGTTACATGGATGATTGATCCAAAACCAGAAAACAGACCAACAGCAGCTGATATACTGGACTCGTTGGAAGCACAATTTGTTGAAGTTAGAAGAAAAGCTGGTGCGGTTATCTTTGAAGGTGAATATGGTCCTCCTCCAGATCAAGATGAAGAAGCTTTAATGAATAACGATTTGAAAACTTTGAACTTCAGTTCAAACTCTGGTGTCACTTTAACAGCTCTTGATGATGTTATGGATGAAGGTGAATGGTGATTTAACGAATTTAACGGACAATTATAATTATGAATACAAAATATATTACACATGCAAATTATTAATAGAAAACAAAAACACAATATGATACACAAAAAGAAAGCTTATAACAAGAAAAAAATTGAATGTGCTATACAAATGTTATTATAGATTACAAAGGAAAAAATACGGGATGAAAAGAAACGACCCTGCGGTCTTATATAATACCCACTTTCAATCAGCTCTATTTTTTTAAAAGATTTTTTCCTTGGATATGTCAAATATCCTTTTCTTTCTCTTGCAACGATTATTCATTGCGAGAGCCTGTTTTCCACTTCCATTCTTATGTAATTTTACGAAGGCGTACAAACTGTTTTACATAGTATTTATTATATTTTTATGAATTTGAATTAATGAAGAGGTTATACCTTTGTAGCTTCTTGACCGATATCTGACTTGTGCCTGGTTCGGCCAGCAGTTTTCGAAGAAATTCACTTTTCGACCGGATGTTCAAGCTATGCTTTATATCCTAAAGCCCCTTTTGTTTGTTCAGTCACTCACAACGACGAATTAAACTGAACACTTTACATATTTGAAAGTAAATCAGGTTCTTAGAGATAGTCATATATCAACAGGTATCAATTGTGCTTTTTCGAATCGTTTTAGTTTTTCGGTGTGGAAGTTGTATTCTCCAAATAAGTCACAAAACCATCATAAACAGAAATGACTTCGCAAGAAAGAAACCAGTATTCCACCTCCATATTGGTCAATCAAAATCCAATTGATGCCACTGAAATTGTGAGAGTTAGATTGAGTCAAGCAAAACTTTTGAACGACGAATTTGCCAAGTTTTTCAAAAATTATCAAAGTATTAAATCCAATTACCTTGGTCAATTGAATAGATTAATCAAGGATTCTCAAGATTTAAACAAAAACATCGAGCATGGCATCATTGAGAACCAAGTCCTAAGTCGTGAAGAACTAAAATACTACAACGTCGATGCTATTGGAGACTTGTCCCAAATATGGAACCAGGTAATCACCGAGATCAAGGATGAGGTCGCCACAAATTTCAGATTGGGTCAAATTTTAGATCGTGATGTTATTTCTCCTTTAAGTCATTACACTTCTAAGGACAAAAGATGGGCTGAAGTTAGAGGCTTGCATGCCAAATTGAGTGAAGTTGCTCAAAATATTGAATATAATCAGGAAAAGGTGGAAAAACATCAAAATAGCAAGAACCCTGAAAAGTCAGCCAAATATCAAGCCAATTTACAATCTGCTAATCAAACATGGGCTTCTGAAGCACCGTATGTGTTTGAGGTTTTCGAATATACTGATTTTGATAGATTGTCGTTTTTGAGAGATAGTTTGCTAAGATTTCAAACTGCCTATTCAGATGCTTTGAATAAAACCTCACAAAGTAATGAAAAAGCTTTGGAAACCATCCTAAACTTCAACCCAGAAACTGAAATTGCTAGATTTGCAAAGGTTTCAAGTGAAACCAGCTATGTTCCAAAAGAGGCAAGAAGAGCTGCTGAATCTCCACAAATCACACAGCTTCCACAAGGTGCACCAATTGGAGGTGCTTCATCTTCCTCTTATGGTGCTGTTGCAGGTGCTGGCGGTGCTGGTTCAAGCGTAAATCATGGTTCTACGCCTGGCCAGCGTAATGCATCCGTTTCAACTACAGCTACAACTCAAACTCAAAAGGCTAATAAGGGAAAATCTGAATCTGCTTCATCTCCAGCCAAAGATAAATCAAAGGGTAAACTGAAATCGAGAGTTGGTTCGATCTTTGGTAGAAAGAATAAGAAGAATAAAAACTTGGATATTGGTAGCACTGTTCCGGAATCTGAGACCTCATCAATCAATAGTCCTTCAAAGGCTAATAATCGCTTGAGCAGAGCATCCTCTTTGGCATCTCGTCTAAAGACACAACAAAGCGGTAACAATTTGAACCCAAGCAGTCATCAAGATCACACTGGCCACGAACAACAAGTGTCCAACCATCATTCTGCATCTGGTATTGCTGCTGGTGTTGCTGCTGGTACCGCTGGTGCTGGTGCTTATGCTTATTCTTCTTCAAATAGTGCACCAAGACCAATTTCCAAAGAACAACAACCGGTTTCTTCTCAGCAGCAACCACCATTGTCATCACAATCTAACTCATCAAACAATATTCCATTGTCATTGAACCAGCCTCCTTTGAAACCAACCTCAAGAGCCTCATCCTCTGCAAATATCAATGGTAGTTCTCATGCCACCTCATATGACCAAAGAACTCCTGATCGTTCATATTCTGACACTAACAGTTCATTAAATGTTCAAGAGCAAGCTTCCCAACAGCCTCCATCTCAACAGCAGCAAGAAAACCAATATCAACAGCAACAGCAGACCAGTGACTTCCAAGATCATCGTGCTCCACCGCCTCCACCTGCTAGAAAAACTACACAATTTGGTTCTCAGAACTTGACAAACATTCGTGAAGATGGTGATACATCATTTGGTTCGAGTCAAGGTGTCGCACATTCTGGCGTACATGCACCAGCACCTCCTCCGCCATCTTCCCAGGGTCATCAATCTCAAAGACGTGATATCCAGTCAGGATTATTCACCAATTTGAACCAGGCCGATCTTGAAAACCATCAAAACAAGAGAATCTCCAGTTTCAATAGCTTTGGAGGTGATTCTGTCAGACAGTTGAACCCACAATTGACTGGCTCATCACTGACATTGAACAACCCAGGATTGTTCCAACATTCTGCACTAACACAACCTGGATTAAATGCTAGTGTTGCTGAAGTCATCAATGCCAAATTCAAAGATGGTGAACAAATCACATCCCAAATTATTGGTGAAATTGCATTCAATTATCAAAGCGATGGGTTTGATATTCCAACAAGAACGAATTTAAAAATCCATGGATCTCACAAATTTGATAAAATCATTCCAAATGGCCAATTTTTGAAGCAAATTGATCATGATGAATTTGAAATTGTTCCACATTCAATCTTATCACGTACACTTGGTGGGTTGAAGTATTTGGTCAAGAATTCTCAAGCTCCAATTGTAGTTCATCCAGTTTGGAGATTTGAGCCTCATCAAGCCAGTGTTATGTTGACTATTAAATTAGCCCCACATATCGCTCAAAGTTTAGGACCTAATGAAACTGTTGATATTAACGAATTGAATGTTTCAGTTGCCGTCACTGATGCAGTCACTACAGGTGCTCTTTCTAAACCACAAGGTACTTTCAATAAAGAGAAGGGCAGAATAAATTGGAAATTTAACGAAGTTTTAAAGTTAGGTGCATCAACTGAAGAGAAATTAGTGGCAAGATTCTTGACGAATTCATTGGCCAAGGAATCATTACAAGGTGTTGTATTGAAATTTTCTATTAACAATGAAGATGGTGGGAAATTTATCACTAGTGATGTTGAATTGGAAAGTCAAAATTTTGCAGAAGACGATCCGTTTGCTCAAGAGACTTGGAAATCAGTCCCTAGCGTAAAGACATTAGTTGCTGGCTCTTATTTAGCCCTGGCTTAAGGACATCCCTCTTCTTCCATTTTTTGTTTGTTTCAATGTATTATGTTTGTGATTCCTTGTTGATTTATTGTTCAATAGTACTATATATATATGCTGGTTTATTTGATTTCTTCTCTCTATCTTCAACACTCACCACCTTTTTTTCTTTCATTTCCAAAATAAAAAGCACTTGTCAAAGAGCTTTATGTGTTATAAAATTACTAAAATATATGAATTATCTGCCGTTATCTTGATCGTTCTACGTAATGATGTTTTAACCATAATACCTATACTATATTTATTTAGTTAATTAAAGTTCTTTAATAGAAATGAATAAACGAAACCAAAAATGTATGATGATGAACTGCCTCAAAGCCTTAGTTATACCTCCATAAAATATATGCACCCTATCCTATAACCTATATCCTTTCGTAATACCGTAATACTTAATATATTCACATAACATCTCCCCAACTATTTCCAAACATAACTGAGTTAGTCGATATTGAAGAATGTGCAGAGCTTAAATCTCTTTTCCAAAAATAAGAATTACTCCCAGTCAAATAATTGTTTGCGTTTTTTGAAAGGTTTGATAATAGTGAAGATCTTCTTGATCTTAATCCAGTATGATGGTCGAGATTGGAATTTTGTCTTCGATCACGAACCAATGAACTTGATAATTGGTGAGCAACCTTCTTAATCATACTGACTTCCCATTCGGTATACTTTTCGAAGATCTCATCACCATAAATCCTTTTTTCTCCATGAACGTACGGTCTATCATTTGTGCTTGTGGACTTATTTCTTATTTTCTGTGCCTTCTTGTTTTTCAGCTTCGAAGGGGAGAATACCTGATCATGATCTCTGTCTAGTTTAGAATCGAATGGGTCACGATCATCTACTCCCCAAGATGCTAGTAACTCATCGACATGAGAGTTGTTGTTGTTATCATGGGCTAATGACAAAGAAGCATTCGAACTGTTTGAATTCTGTAATTCTTCAATCAACAGTCTTGCCTGTTCACGTCTCCAATTGTCTATCCTACTCGTTATGAATTCCTCTTTTGAAAGATCGTTATTGAATATACCAGCATGGTCGTGCTCATTATAAGAGTTCATGAAGTTTCCTGAGCCATCATGAGTCGGTAATGATAGCTTGAGATCATGGGCTGTGTCAAGAGAGTCTATCAACGAGTCTTCCTCATCATCATCGTCCTCTTCAACAGCTTCCTCTGCATCCTCATCAGCCGCCACTGAGTCTCCAGGGGCATACTCATTTGTCGTTGATAGCACCTCATCTTCAAGGCTCTCTTCGTCCTCTTCAATCTCTTCATCAACAGAGGGAGAAAAGACCACCCAGTCACTACCAGCGCCACTAGTAGAGCTGAGTTCACCATATCTCGAGGATTGTTGGGACGTGCTGTTACTTAAAGCCACGACATTTGAAGCTGAGTTTGAACTCACCAGTCCAGACTTGACTGGCTGAAAGCTTTGATTGTAAGCCATAAAGATAAGAACGTATTATAGAAGATAACAAACACGATCTGTTAGAACTTCAACAAAAGGCAGCCTTTCTAATATTTGTACCACAAGCTTTTAGGTTGTTTTGAGTATTTCTTAGCTTTTTGAGTAAATCTGAGATACCTGTCACCAAACTAATAATATTATCACAAGAAACAGAGGGGGATTTTGGCCACCACAAATTCTGATAGATAGATAACTGTTTACACTTGAATCCTAGATGCTTTATGCTTAAACACCAGTTTTAATGTGGAGTTTAAAGGGTTTATAAGGTATCTTAAGCTAAAGTAGGGGAATTCCAACAACTTATATTGCCAAAGTAGTTGCTTTTGAAGAAGAAATGAACATTTGTTGACGTTTTGATAGGAAACGATTGAATCATCATTTTGAAATTGTGGTGAGCTAGTCCCCGTAGACCCACTGATAAAAAGGAATATGGGTCTAGGATCTGCTTATCAGTGGGACTGGCGCCTAGTCCAGTGGACTTGTTGGTCTTTATCCCCAACTAGGATAATTTCCTAATACAGATAGTTTTCTCCCTTTCTGACCGCGAATTCATTTTGTTTTCGCGATTTTTCTCACATTTTGTGATTTTTTTGTTTTGGAAACATCTGTAAAACAAACTGGAGGCGTCAAAACTCTGCTGATTTCATATAAAAAGCTAGTGATACCTCAATTGAAGCTAACAACTTTTATTTATCCCCAAAACTACCAAGAAACAATGTTCCGCTCATTAACTACCGGTCTAAGAACCCAAGCCCGCACCTTAGGTGTCCAATCCACAAGAAACGCCAGTTCTTTTGCTAACACTACCTTCATCGGTCGTATTGGTACAGATTTAGTTGAATCAGAAGGCTCAAGTGGTAAAAAATACTTGAGATACAGTCTAGCTATCCAACCAAGAAAAGACTATCCACCATCATGGTTCACAATTATCGCTTTCAACGAAAACCAAGTCAACTTTTTAACTTCTTATGCCAAAAAAGGGTATGTATTGTATTAATTATTGCCATATGACGCGTCTTTTCTGTCATTATATCATCAAATTTGTCCTAACAATTGTTATAGTGCTTTAGTCCACGTCGAAGCTACTCCAGACTCTCAAGTCCTTGAAGCTGAAGATGGTTCCAAAACTACAAGAACCAGTTTCATTCAAAGTATGTTCTCTCACTCGCATTTCTTGAATTCAAATCTAACAACATTTTACAGGATCCGTTACTCTTTTAAACAACCCAAGAGAAGATGGTGAAGGTCAACAATAAACGCCTTTCATTTTGAAGTTTCAATATCCAAGTGTAAAGGGAAAAATATCTATAGATATGTTATTTTCTAATTGACGTGTCGTGTTTTTTTTATTTGCATTTAGCTTTTAAAATATGGTGTTTGTCCTCTGTGATTTTGCTTTTTAATGTGCTTTTAAAGATGACTTTACGTTTTATATATATACCTCTGTTACTAATGCTCTATTTTTTTCTCCTTATGAACTGTTATTAGCAAAAAATCAACTTGTACTATTATTCTTTTAACATACGGACTCAAACTATATACAACTTTACTAAAAGGTCTAAACCCGTAGCCTACCATACACTCAAGAAATTCGAAGACTACACTAGGCTATTGTAACCCAAATCAAACGAAAGTATCTCATATTATATGTGAATTAAAACAGCACCAATTAAAACTCCAAAGAAACAACTAAATAACATGACAATCAAATATTCAAGATCTCAATTATGCTTCCCACTTTGACGTTCAACTTTATAAACAAAATCAAAATCTGAATCTTTTGCCGTTACCACTGATTCCTCATGGGACAGAGGTGTGGTCACTTCAATCTTTATATCTTTTTTACCATCGTCATTCAAGGCATCTTCCAACTCATCTGCATATGATTCACGAACACGAGTGTTATTATTATCTTTCATGTCACTCTCATATAACATATTGATATAATTCAAATCTTCCTCATCCAATCCTTCAAACATGCTCCCATTGAACCCACTTAAATATTCAAATCGTTTATGACGATTGAGCTCATTCTTGTCTGAGAAAACGTTTGAAACCGCTGTTGATGTAGGAGATTCATTATCAATATTGTATCCTTTTTCTTCTTCTTCCATGATATTTTGCATCTCAACATCAAAAGCTGTGCCAGTTTCAGAATTACCAGTGATAACATGATCAATGTTCAAGGCTCTTGACACTGATTCATCAGCTTTAGCTTGTCTGCGTAATTGTTGTTTTCTTTTGACATAATCAACCAAGGGTTTGAATCCAATTCTGGATAAGGCATTAACGTACATATCAACAGCATCTGACCCTAATCCGAAAAAGATGAAAACAACATATGAAATTGATAAATAAATCCATGTAATGAAATATGGCTGAGAAAAATTCAAACGTAAAATACCATTCCAGAAGACTGATGAATGAGCTGAGGCAAAATCAAAAGTTGATGAAATATTTCCCAAATCATCTGAAAAGATGTAAACTGAGAATGGGAACATGACTAGGATCACAATGATACAAAATATCAATAATTTAGAAAATTTAACTAAATTTAATCCAGAATTGGTGCATCTCAAGATATCCTTAACATCTTTTCTCTTCTTGAAGAACACAACAATAATCATGATAGCGAAAATGACACCAACTAATGACCAAATAACCATCCACATGGTATATAGAACAACTGTTAAATATGAAGCAGATAGAATGTTTTGACATCCGGAATACTGGAAAATGAAATACCTTCTAACTTGAATCAAATAGTTTAAAGCCATAACCAAGACTGGTGTCAGTGTACTAATCAATAAATCATAAATGATCTTCTTTCTACTTGTCAATTCTGGAATAACTCTATCAGCTCTCAGAATGCGATATAAATTAAACATAATACCCGCAACGGAGGAACTGATACCAACATTAGCACCAACACCAAGTTTGACCATAACATCACAATAGCCTTCACCATTCCATGCATTTGATAAATCATCCCTACTCCATATAATAGCATCCACAAAGATCTTTATATCCATCAGCACTAGCCATATGATAAGTGTCATAGCCGGAATATTTATACTTTTGGCATGCCATATGAATGGAGGTATTAACAATAAGATGGCTATTGTGGATAAAGCTATTAGAACCGCTTGATAACCCATAATTTTAATGAAACTTCTTGAAATGCTCTATCTTCTTCCTCTCTTTGAATAATTAATAAAAACAAACAATACCAAGATCTCAGGAAAAAGATTTCAAGTTGTTTTGACCCATTTTGGTTCTTATATATCCTCTTTCAATTTTTTTCAACTGTGTTTCTTATTACTACCCATTGGAACCCCAATAAGGTAATAAAGAGGTATGTAAGTAATAACGTATCCTCATTTGGAGCTTTGGATGCGTTTTAAACGTTGCATTGTCTAACAGACTACCTACTCGTAATGGTTTCAGGTTCGAAACAACATTTCTTGCACAGGATCGATCTGAAAATTTAATGATTCTTCATCAGTGAAAGGTTAAGAAGTGTTAAAGATTTATCATTTCCTTAACTATGGAGATTATGTAATCCAGGAACGGAATAAGCTGCCAAAATCACAAGGGTACACACGAACCCGAGAATAAACTGCGGAATCATAAAGTTCCATACACTTATTCTACAACCAAATATTTCGAAATGAACAAGAAAAGTCTCTTTTTATAATTTTAGTATAAAGATTCACCATATGGGGTGGTTTGTTTGTATCAAATGTATAATGGAAAAGCAGCAATAAAAAAAATATTGTGAATAAAATATTAAGAAAACAACAAACGAAGTGAACTGTGATGGGTAAAGCAGTAAAGTTCCCTTAGAACATCAATGTGGCACCAACGGCAGCGAACGCAGCAAAGACGTATCTGACATCCAAGAAGAAGGCAATTGGGCCAGCAGCACCACTTGTCTTACCGGAACCCGTGTTTGTAGCAGAGGCCAAAGTATCAGTGACAGCTTTATCTTCTGAAGTTTTACTCGAGATCCAACTATTGATATCAGAAGCACTGATAGAGTCATCAATAGAAGTGCTGTTTGATAAGAAAACAGTGGCAGTACCAGCTGAATCGAAAACAACACCCCCCTTCATGATGCTTGATGTGTCTCTTTCAATGTAACCTGGAGCTTGAATACCGGTACCAATATCACCACTACCTTGATAATCATGAATAGTGGAAAACAAATGATTGGCTTCAGTGGTGTTCATGACTTCAAAAATATCAAATTCACCACAACCAGTAGCCCAACATGAACAGTTTGAATTGGTTGGATATTGAGAAGTTCTTGGGATATGAGCATTTAATAACCAGATGGCAGGCATGTTATAATACTCAAAGGCATCTTCATCAGTGGAAGCTTCTTCTGGCATTTCAAATTCAAATAAGAACATTTTAGTAGTACCATTGAAACCTTTGAAAGCTGGAATACCATCACGATAAACACCACAATCTTTCTTGAATCCTGATTTTTCACATTCAGTAGATGAAAAGATGATAAATTCTTCATCGGAAACAATTTTGGTATCTTCAGCCAAGACAGTAGACTCACTAGCGCTTTCAGTACCATTTGAACCGGCGTAAGTTAAAGCCTTACCTAAACAAGAGGAGTTTGTACCTGCGGCAGTCAAAAAGGTAACGTTTTCAGCAGTTTGAGATGAAGCATCGTAGTAACTTTGTCTTGTCCAATCTGAACCTGAGCTCGAACCAGTTGTAAAACTGTCAGATGTGTAGTAAGCAAATTGGGAAAGAATCAAAGGACCTCTGAAATGAACAGAAACTTCTTGATCAAGTGGTGAATTGGCACCAGAGAAAACAGTACGTTCACTGTTACTGGCCAATTCACACGAACAACTTGAGCTGTCATCCAACTTCTTAACGTGCTTATAGTAACCTTCAAAACCAAAGTTTGTGAATTCTATGACACCATATTCCGAGGAATATTCGTTTGTTGAAGATGATGATGAACCTGAAGACCCTGAGGATCCTGATGAAGCAGCTCCTGAAGTTCCGGATGAATCAGTACCACCACCCATGGCACCTGCGTTCTGACATATCACTGTAGATGTGAATGCTAAGACTTGTAGCAATTGATTGACCTTCATCATGTCGGTTATTTTCTATTTGTATTTGTATGTGTTGAAATTCTTGGTTGTTAAAATATTTCTTGGAAACGAATAATTCTTGGGTCGCTTCTTTCTCGATAAGCTGTACAAAATATAATGCCAATCGCTGAAACGTGCGTTTTAAGAGAAGCTTGAACGATTGAATGGGGTCACTTGGAGTAGTTATAACGAAAGTGTTATAAAGGTAGAATGAGTAACAAAATTGATGGTTATTTAAAACAGAAGAATAGAAGCGGAATTGAGGAATTGAGTGTTTTTAAAGATTCTCAAGCCTTCGCTTTTTTGCTAACAGCCTTTTTCTCTCTGAGGCTATGAAAAATATCAAAATTTCGCTTTTTTTAACACGCGGTACGGGTCGCATGACAATAAAGAAGATTGCACTTTCAGGATGACAGAAGGTCTATTCAGTGTTTTGAGAGGTTTAAGTTCAGAAGATGAGAGAAGCATAGCTTGTGTATTGTTTGAAATTTTATATTAGCAGTTACTCTAATAACCAAGTGCTAGAATTTGTCCAGTTTAACTTGATCTTGTAGACAAAAGCGGACTCCCCAAATCCAAGGCTGAGTATGATAATTAAAATTAAGCATGGGAAGCTGTCAAAATCATAGTCAGAAACCAGCACAAGACAGCATAGAGGGCCAATCCCATTGCGCTCCATTGAATCCACCTGTCAAACTTCTTCTGTTCATTTTCATGATTCTCCACTAGCCTCCCCGTAAGACTGTTTTCAGAAATGTTGCCTTGTTGTAACAATGTTATTTCGTTCCTGAGACTTGTTCTTAAATCCTCACTAAACTCAAATTCGGTATCTAATCTTAGACTCTTGAAATAAAACAACAGGTTTAGGACCCATAATGGAAAGAGTAGCATTCCATAGTTGAAGTTCTATGAAGGCTGATGTTAGAATAAAAATTTTATTAGTATAGGATCAAATTCCAGCACTCACCGTGACCACTCTTGAACCAAAACGCCTTTTGAAAGAGCATCTTCCGCAATAGCACTTCAAATCTGCACTTTGTAGCTCTGCATCATCGTCCAGCTTATAAGTGCGGCCTATTTCTTCTGCTCGTATTCCAAGCATAGTGTTAAAAATAGTTTTCAAGAGAGCTTATCGTATCGGAGAATTTGAGTTACCTCCGAATTAACAACTCAGCTAGAAAGTTAGACAAATGAACGTCGAAAATTAAGGATCCTTATACAGTCTTCTACCATGATATCACCATCCAATTCTTTTGTAGGATAACAGCAGGCTTTTGTAGTTCCCATTGTCAAGTCTTTGCAGGGTTGTTTGAAATCGTTCAATTTCCTAATTGGGCCGACACAATAGAAATCTTTGGAGACTCTTGCGAATGATAAACTATTGTTGCAAAAAAATCATAGAGTCCATTCTTTAAACTCAAACAAGGAAGTGGGAAGTAACCCTCAGCTCACCGTGTGCAGATACGCCTATTATGTTATTATGTATAATGATGATACATATATAATACAACGAATTAAACAAAACTTACACTAAAATTATAAACAAATTTCAAACAACATGATACCCAAACGAAGAAAAGGCAATTTTTTAATTGGATTTTTCTGTATGAGATTTTTTGGCCCCGCCATTATTATGATTATTACTAGTTCCATCACTTTCTAGTTTTCTTTTTTGTTGCTTTGCTCTATATTTCAGCAGGAATTTTTCCATATATGACTCAATGAATAATTTGATTTTCTTCCTTTTCTCATGTTCAAGTTCCACTGGGGGTTTTTTACCATGATTTTTCTTTTGTTCTTTATCAACAAGAATTTTAACAACCTCCTTAGCACACTGTTTAAGATTATCATGTCCAATCTCATCTCTATATTTCTTCAGCATGTTTGGGATATGTTGAGCAAAGAATTTGGACCAGTTTCTTTCAAACGATGCTGATGATGATGACAGCGATGAGGAAGAAGTAGGTGTGGATATTCCACTTTTGCCAATAGCAGCTTTCTTAGCAGCAATTTTACGTTTGTATTCCTCCTTCTTCAATCTTTTAGCCTCTTCCAATCTTTCGATTTCTTTTTCTTTAGCAATTCTTTCGTCATCTGCTCTTTTGGCGTTTGCAATGATTTGAGCCAAATCGTTATCCTGCTTGTTCTTTTGTTGCTCTTTCATATACTCGTACTCCTTCTTTTGGCGTTCCCTTTCTTCCTGTTTCTTTTTTAACCTGTACAACTCTCTTTCTTTCCGTTCCAAATCAATCCTTTCCTTCTCTAATGGGTCTTTTTCCGGTTTTACCCAAGTGGTTTCCTGTGTAATTTCATTATAGTAATAAGTTTTGCCGCTCGAAGGATCTTGTGTACTCCTCCAATCACGAGGTAATTCATCACCATTACTATTCATGTATTTCGATGGACCGTACGCTTGGAATTTTGACTGTTGTTGGTTCTGGTTCTGGAAAGTAGACTCATGCTTCACAGGTGAAGTCTCTTTAGCGTGCTGCCTTCTTGAATCATAAACAAACTTATTTTCAGTTTTCTTATCAGATTTCCTAATCCTTTGGAACTCTTCATATGAGCTCCAAGTATCTAATAACTCTGTTGATATTTCTTTGATATCACCATCTTCGGTTGACTTGATCAGACCATTTATGATAGGAATGATTTCCACTTTATTGATATAAGTTTTGGAGACTTTTGGCCAATTCTGCAGAATTTTCAAAATTCTCAAAACCAACACACTGTCAATCTTGAATTGTTGATCATCCTCATAGAAGTTTTTCAATATTCTTCCTAATGAAGTATAACCATGCGCATAACTCAATTTGTATTGAATGGCACGCTGTGTTGTTAACTCAATTCTCTCGATCAATTTCTCTGCAATCAAACTTTCTTCACATTGTAAAAGCACACCCATCACTTTGTTAATTTCAAAAATGTCGATTTGCCTCATTACCAAGGAGTTGATATATTCAACATTCGTATTATTATCATTCTTAATAATCTTTTCGCCCTTTTCTTGTTTTTCCCTGAGAAATTCTTGTTCGTCCTCAACTGTTGAGCCAAGGGCTTCAGAGATAAACTGTGGTAATAATGAGGCAGCTTCAGTTTGAGTTTTCCCACCAATGAACCCAATACAATTAGGTTCACCACAATAACAGGGTTGAGCATTAGCACCGTATCTATCAACATTATAGTCAAAAGTAACTTCTTCACCTTTTAGAATTTTTCTCTTAGCAAAGATACCCATTTTCAGTTTTTTCCCAACAACCCATTTTTCAACATAACAGTTTGGGTTACAAGAATGGTTACAAAATCTTGCAAGACAACCTTTTCTTGTAGCATCAATAAATTCTCCCTTCTGTAACATCATAAAATAAAAGTGCTTGAAATTCAATTCATCATATTCAATCATCCTTTTCTTGAATTGTTTTTTATCGATAACTTCTCCTATATATTCGTACACAAACGTATCTGGTTCAATATCATCCTGAGCACGGACGCCATACCCTTTCTTAGCAGTTTGTATCACACTTATAGGAGCATATTCTTTCTTTTGGAATCTTTGATTGGAACAGTCATCGCCACATGATGAATGCCCATTTATACATTCAATTTTTGTACCTCTATTGATACAATCATCATCGATACAAGCCTCATTTATATCTCCGTTCCAATCTTGACGACATTCACAAGACATAAACTCGCCACCTTGGCCAGAGCTCCCAAGAGATTTATTCCCATACGTTGACAAGGATAGATCAGTGAATGATTGAAGAGCTTCTTCAGTCTTATCATCCAAATCTAAAAAAAGTCTTATGCCATCGGGTATTTTTTGTTTGATTTCATTTTTCTTATCCAGTTTTTTTTGAGATTCAATCTTATCCTGTTCGGAAAATTTTGGTTCATCTTCTAGATCGTCATCTTCATAATCCAATTTGTTCTCCAAAGTTTCTTGTTCATCTCCATCTCCGTTCAGTTCTGGCTCATAATCTTCTTCATCGCTTGAGAAGAAGTTCTCTTGTTTTGCGGACATTTTATGAAATAATATCTCACGTGTATAAGTCACAAACCGTGGTACTGCGACGGTTGGATTCGCTTTCACCCTTTCCTGATTGTCTCAGAGAACGAATGGCTCCTATATCAGTAGAGCTAGGGATTTTGTCAAATTATTCAACACTTAGAAAACAATCAATCACATAGTGTTTTCCAAATTCAATGTTTTTCAATCTCGAAAATTATCGAAAACTGAAAATCCGCGAAAACGTTTTGTACTCCACCAGAACAATAAAGAAGCCACCAAACAAAGACCAAAACTACCTCAGCTCAAATTGTACGTAATAAAATTAAACCAAGTCTATCTAAACTTAACAAACTAAATGAGTGATATATAGTAAGTGTATAAAATAAAGTAAAAAAAATTAAAAATCTCATATAAATTCATAAACTTTTCAATAATCTCCCAATCTCCGCAAAATCTTTCTCATCCTTTTCACTTCTGAAAATTTTTGTAACATTATCCAATAGATTCTCAACTTTACTCCAGGATTCTTTATCAACTGGTCCCGGTCTTGAGTTATTAAACAATTTTCTGACATTTGCCCTATGATGTTGGTAACCTGGTGTCTTAACTAGTGTTAGTTCTTTGATTTCTCTAGCGCGTAAAGAGACAAGAATAGTTTTGGAGCCTTCATGAGTTTCTAAGTCATTCTTCATTGAGGAGATTATCTTGGAATCTAGATCTTGTGAAACAGGACATGCTTGAATTTGAAAATCTGGAATATATTCATGAACATACCCACAGATTAGAGGTAACGTATGTTGAGTATGATCCGAATGATTGTGATGTTTTGTTGAAGGAATAGCAGTCGATTTTCCTGTTGTAGGTGTTGTTGTATCTTGATCAGTCACAATATCGTCATCCGAGAGATCTTCGTCCTCCTCTTCTTCGTCGCCTTCGTCATCAAATGGAATATCCAAAATAGATACACCTTTAACGTTATCTCTTTCAAATGAATAAGAATATGACAAACTCTTATTATTCATCAACTTGGAACAATCCTGCTTCAAAACATTAAATAATTGGCTGGACGACCTTTGACCTTCACCAATCTTATATAAAGTAGTTGCAGTTCTATCAATATGTGGGACTTTTGGGATAGCCAATCTTTTAAAAGACTTAGGAATATTGGACAATCCACAAGTCAAATCATATGAAGAATTGGTTCTCTGTAAATGATGACTTGACAAATTTGATGCATTGTTATTTAAAGAAGATGAAAACGTATAATTTGGATGAGCCATCGTAGTCAGATTATTTGAATTAGACCAAGGATAATCGTCATATTCATTATTTGGAGAGGGGGTCTTATAAGATTGTGAGGATGATGATGAAGAGGAGTTGATATTACTATGCAAAGGAGGTGGAGCTGATGGACCTTCAAGAATTTGACCATTTCCACCTTTCCAATTTTGTAATAATTGGAAACCACGACTTAATGAGGAGGAAAATGTAGATGACGATGATAATGATGAGGATAAATAAGCCATAGAGCTTGAATTTGACATTGAGGCAGGTTGAATGACTGAACTTCTTGAAGGTGTCATGAATGAAGGGGTAGCAACTGATCTTGATGGAGTGGTTGGAATTTCCCATCCCTTCTTGATCACAGAGGGGGTTGGAGGAGTTAGTCTTCTTTCATCCTTTGATTCGTCTTGTGAACCATTATCACTAATAATTGGAATACCACCAACTTTGTTTTCGTCTCCTAAAGAAGTTAAAGAATCATCAGCTTGGTATTCTTTTTGCTTGAATTCTAAATCAAAAGGCAACAATTCAGATATTATGAAAATCAATTTTTGAGCAACCATGGGATTTGAAGCCATTATAACCATTCTTACGGATTCTCTGTTATTCTGCTTATTTATCAATGACCATTTCAATTCTTGGACAATCGTAAGTAAAGTTGTCAAGAACCTTGTCCCTGAAAATCCCAATTTGGCACCATCTTTAACCTCAATCCAATTGTTCACCTCAAAACACCAGTTTTGTAAAACACTATCAAATTTAGTTAGCCCAGGAAGAACACGAGGAACGGTCGCCAGATATTTCAAGGATTTGATAAAAGTTTTGAGAAAAATGGTAATATCAAGGAAATTGGGCTGACATGATGCAACTGAGCATTTCTCTGGCATTTGCAAATGATTTTCAACAAACAATCCCTTCAATAAATTTAGATAACCATTCACAGTGTACCAATTGGAGAAAAGAGCAGTGGATATATGATTCAATCCAACAGGGACTATAATTCCAATGGCAAACGTTTTTTTTTTAGAAACATGGAAATGCTTGGAAATCAAGACTGAATTCTTCATATTTTTAGACGGCGTAAGAACATGTATCTTGATATGATCCGATTTATTCAAATCATGGCGAATGGGATTCCCAAACATGACCTCCACTAATTCTTTAATATCATGCTTATTTTGTTGCTTTGTTGCCAAATTGTTGGAAGTGGAGAATTTCGTGAAATGAGGATCTAATGAAGAGTCATAGTGAGTTTTATAATTGTTCTTCATCAACAGTTCACCTTTGTCCTGGATGATAATTAACCTAAAACTATTTGTTTCCAAATTAACAGATTGTAAATGGTTTGGTGTCCCATACAAGATTGTTCTCGAGTACGAATCTTCAGTAGAATAATTCGAACACACCTCTGAGGTTGATGATGTTGTAGATGGTATTGATAGAGAAAAGGGTAATGGGTTTTGAGGTGGTCCGCCCGTTATTGTGGTTGCTGTGGAGGGTATTGATGGGTTTGTTGATGAAGTTCCAGAAAGGGAAGGAGGAGCAGGATAATGAGGTTTTGAGGTTAAATGATCATTTGACCTATTGTTATTGAACAGACGTCCGAGCATTGTTTGAAGACGATGCTATTATTCTGTTCTGATTGTATTGTATGTTCAGCTCTTCTCTTACAGAGAATGTAGCAGATTTTGTTTGTTGATGTTTAATATGGGGGCCTTATAAGGCCATTGGATGGACCGTAATAACCATAAATAAGCAGCAAGGGCGCGTCAAAGGGGAGAAAACTAAGCAGCAGGGACCAGCAATAATGATAAACTTGATTTTATGGGGAGTGAGTGGATAGTTCTAGGCTGAACTTCGCTTCTGAGGTGTTGTTGATAGTTTGATGGTTTCACCAGTAATAATCACACGAAGATAAGATCTGCGTTGATAACAACTGTTAAAATCTCTTGAGCTCCTGGTCTTTTGTGTCTTTGAGGCCCGACTCTTTACCGTGGACACACTATGTTCTAGTACACAGTCACTCCTATCAGCAATATCAAGTGATACAAACCAAGCACCAGCAGTTTCTGTGCCTTCAATAAGTTCAATCTTAAAGCAGTTTCAACGTTCGTTAAAAGCCAAAAAAAGCCATAAATTTTTAATAGGTCATTTTATTGTGCCGGCCACGCCACAAGAGTAGCTAAGGAGCCGTTGGGTGACTAAGCCAAAGTATTTAGCTGTTGATATAGTGCCTTAAATTATTGAATGTAGCTGCTTGAAAATACATCAACGTATGTTCAGTGCCATTTCTTAGGTTCGTCTACTCAATTGATGAACTTTGGAGCTTCTTTGGAAAAAAAATTTAAAATTATTATGAATTTCCTTTGAAAAGGTGATATTAAATTATTTGAATTAATATAAAATTAAAAGGATCCTAAATGGAAGAAATTTTTTATAACTGAAATCACCTGTATTTAATAGATAGATAGGTATTTGTAGATTTGACTAGAATTATAAGCATTTATTTGATATATATTGACTCCATCATCATCAAGATATCTCATTTAGCAGATTTCTTCATATTAGTCGATCGGGCAGTTTTTCCCGAAGCCACAAACGTTATCAAAACCATCAACGAGGAAGCATCAAACTGAAAAATGATGGGTCAAAGAATGAAAAATTGTATAGATCTGGCCGATATTCTTCTATTGGTAGCTACAAGAGCATCTGGAGATATTCCGTTTCGGCAAACTTAATATTACCAATTAAACAGTGACAGATAAGTGCCAAATCACACTTATTTCCCGTTAAAGTCACTAAAACCTCGTCTTTAGCCACATACATTAAACACCCGTTTTCCAACACTGACACATTGACCGTTAAACCTCAACAGAACAATAGTGAAAGGCTAAATCCATTTCGCAAAAGTCCAATTACTGCATCTCATAGCCCATCGCATCTCTTCAATTCCAATCTCAGTGCAAATCATCCAGCTTATATATCCCCAAGAGATTCCACTGATCAAAAAGATAAACGATATAGGAAATACTACCAAGATCAATATGTCACAATGCCAGGACACAAAAACCCATTCAGATCAACAGACCCGTTCAAGAAAGATAGAAACCTCATATACAAGCATATTGGTCTCACGAAGAAATTAACAAGATACTACCAATATGCCCTGATTCTCGTCTTCATAATATACATCATATCCAAACAGTCGCATAGATTATACAAATACATCAACTCCAAATATTCAAACAGACCCAGCCGCAATAAAATGAGTAGAAGGCTACTAATGCTCCAATCATTCCTAATCTCGAAACCATCAGTCCCATTCCTATCGACCCTATTCAATGATAATAAAACAATGATAAACATGTCAATATACTACTTGATAAACTCATTTTTCTTTCTATATGACTTGCCAATGGATGATGCCTTCAATTTAGCACTTAGAGCTGGTCTCGTGTCAGGCACAAATATACCATTACTTTATCTAATTCCGTTGAAATCAGGCCCTTTGCTCTATCTATTAGATGAATCTTATGAAAACATGTTGGTTTATCATAAATTTATTGGAGTGCTCGTTATACTTATGGCTGGGATTCACACTTTGACATTTTGTTATTGTTTGACCTGGGAATATTTGGCTGGCTCAATATATGGCCAGACTGGTGCTATTGTTATCTTATGTTTCTCATTATTGGCAATCACTTCAACGGCTTTCATAAGGACGAAATGGTATGAGGTTTTCTATACGATGCACTTACTAAGTTTTGTTATATTCCTCCCTTTCTTTTATAAACATCATTATGTCTGCGAGCCATTTGTGGTGTTTGTTAGTGGCTGTTTAGCTTTTGATAGGATTATTCGTTGGGTTTTCAAAACTTGGATATTTGAATGTCAAGTCCTAACATTAGACCCGGAGGACGATATGATGATTGTTTCCATAAACACAGACATATCCCAATTATCAATATGGCAAAGGTTACTTTCTTTGATATTATTCAAACCCAAGGGGTCACAATTCAATTGGAAATTATCTAATCATCTATTCATAAATATACCCATGATAAGTTCATATCAATCACATCCTTTCACTGTCGCCAACCCACCAAATGAGAAAAATCCAATGCTTATAATCAAGATCCAATCAGGTTTCACTAAAAGTCTTTTCAAATATTCGCAGACTCATGAAAAATTCTCATGTTTTATTCATGGCCCTTATGGTAATTCATCAAAGCATTTCCCTGAGACAACTTCTCATGATGCACTCCTAGAGATCCCAATCCCTTATCATGTTATTTCTCATGAAACAGCACCATTAATACCAACATCTTCCTCCTCATCATCAAAGAAAAGAACACCTTCGGGAACAGAAATAACTATTAATAACTCTCCCTCTTACTCATCCCTAACTTCACTTCCTTCAAACCATAGACAGAAAATTATCTTGATAGCAGGTGGTGCAGGTGTATCATTCACTTTGCCCTTATTAAATATTTATCATCGTAATCCCAGCTACGATGTTTCGTTCATTTGGTTAATAAGAAATGAAAAACCACTAAGACAGATAAAGTTCGATCAAAGAGACGAATTAATCATATGGTGTACTTCAAAGAAAGGCCGCCCTGATGTGGAGAATTTATTGTTCGATACATTGAAGGAGGAAGAATACACAATGATAAATATCATGGCATGTGGTCCCAATGGGTTGATTAGTGATATTAAAGAATTTTCTAAAAGACAGATCAATAATGGAATTGAGGTTAATTTAATAACAGAGGAATTTTCCTTCTAGTTCAATGTTATTTATTCTACTATAAATCTATAATAGTTCTTAATATAACAAGTTATTTATATAATTACAACTCGTAAGCGTTCATAGTGCACCCTAAATAGATGGAGGAAGATCATGATTGGGTCTCCAGAAATACGTTAACACCAGTGATAAAAAACCACCAACTGACACAAACAATCCCAATCTTTCTATCAATGATCCATCCGTTCCATGGAATAACAACAGCATAGAAAATAAGCATGGCCATTATACCGACACTACTTGTCTTGAAATTTAATCCAATATCCAATGCTAAATATTCTTGACCTGATCTGAAATTCACTAGTAATCCATTAATACCAACCCCAACCAGAATATAAAGCAGTGGACTACCAAAGCAGGCATTTATCCCTACAACACTTAGGTCCAATTCAGCTAGTGTTAAATTTGATATCAAATCCCCCGTGGAATTCCCAAGGGCAAGAATTGTTAAACCAAGTAATGCTTCTGATATGTGTGAAATAACACCAATGTTCTTGAGTAGAACGATCAAATGTGATGATGATACGATAATGCATAAAAGAGAGGTGATGAATCCCAATGTTGGAATTGTATGGGTATGTGGAATGAAATGGTTCAGGACCAGAAGAGCAAGGGAGATGATGACTGGTGTATAGATTGGTAAGCTGGCTGTTGTATCTTTGAAATAAGTGAAGAATAACGTTGGGATGAAAATGATTTGGAAAATGAATAATCTTTTCTTGAATTTAATTAAAGGTTTATGAAGATTGGGATCAATATGATTTGGATAGACTGGGATCAACAAATTCAAAACTAGTAACAATGGATATGTCATAGTCATCAAAACAGACTTAGTATCCACTTTATCGCTTGGTGTTATAGCTGGAGTGGTAGGTCTCAAAAGATACGTCCACATTGGCGAATGAGGAGGTGTATTTGGAGGCCGCGGGCTTGTAATATTGGCCTCAGGGTCTTCGAGAATTAATGATGGTATTGGAATAGGTTGCGGCGCAATTATTGGGGTCGGTGATGTTGGAATTGTTATGGATAATTTTGGTAATGGCTCACTCTCTGCTCTACCTCTTGAATCATCATCATCATACTGTTGAAATGAGGTTGAGGAGGAGCGTGATGTTGGTACAGGCTCTGGATCTGGAAGTGGCAAATGGTCCAAACTTTTGATACGCACTGGTGATGAAGGTTTTGATGATGTGTGGAAATCGGGAGATTTAGCACTCCAAAGCGCAACGGCATCGAAAAAACTTAGTTTTTGCAAACCTGTTGTCTTATTGTGATCTATTGATGAGATTAACGAAGCTACCTCAGGGTCTAATCTTGGTGATAAAGGTGAATATTGGTGGTAGTGGTGACCGTTCGAATAGGTGGGAGTTAATAATGATTCTTCATCATTAGGCATCATTGACGCAAGTTCTTCTGGTTCTTTACCTTCATTTGTGAAAAAAATTGAATAGTTTACATATATCAAATATAGCAAGACCATTAAAACACATTCAAAAGTCATTAATTTTTCATCTTGAATAAAATAAATTGAAATCATAATCAAAACCATGAAAAAATATAAATCTTTCAAAAACTCATAATGATTTACTTCAAAAGGTTTGATAATTCCCATTGCACCAATGACAAAACATATAACAAAATTAGCAGACCCTAATAATTCACCTATAGCTAAAGAACTTGAATTTGAAGTAAATGCATTGTATGTACTAAAAATATCTGGGGTTGCATTACCTAAAGATAGCAATGTTAATCCACTAATCCTGCTAGAGATATTCAAATACTTGGAGAGTAGGTCAAGGTTTGGATAAAGGAAGTTTGAAGTAATAAGGCCAAATATCATGAATATAACAATAATAGTAATGAAAATGGTGGAACATAATAGGACCCTTATTAAAAATTCATAATTGTCTGGTTGTTCATAAGAGCAAAAATATAGTTGTGAAAACTTGAATATATCTCTATCACACTGTGATTGGACATAGGAGCATATTTGTGTATAGTTGTGGTTATCTAATAAAGAAATATCACAAGTCAGATTTGTACCTGACATACTCGTATCTATTTCAGTAAGTTGCGGAGTTGTATTCTTATTTAAAGATGTCTCCTCATGAATACTGCATCGATGAAGACAAAACAGGAGATATCCTAAAGGGAAGAGATATATCAGCAACAGAAGCCAGTGGTGGCGTTGGACCACGGTTCTTCTTATGCGTTCTCTAGGCATTTTCTATCCCATTATTGATACTCTCAGTCAAGTGTCTTTCAATCGTTCGATGTTTAAAACTACTTAAGTGCTATTATTTCTCGGTAAACGTCAAAAATCGTTATCGAAAACCCAAAAGTGTCAAAAATATGCAAATATTTCCTAATCAGGTAAAGAACAGTTGAAAGTTGCCAATTTGCGAGGAATAATGTCCGATCAGGCAAAATCGGCGCAAATTTCAGCTTTGTGGATTATTTTCGGTTTTTTTGGAAAAACACGAAATTCGAAATTAGGTTGAGTATTTACAAATTAAATCAACACTTTTGAAATCTTTATCGAAGAATTGTTGAAGAGCCCGAGGATCCGTCCGCTGAATAATTTGATCGCTGAGACCACTTGCCATATACAATTACCGGAACACTGGCTAAGCATTCCACCATGAGCTCCATCGTGTCATTCCTCACTTCAAACAGATTCAACGATCCATTGTCACATGTTGAACTTCCCCTAGTCAACGAATATATCAAACCTTTGTATGATAATCCGGTACTAGATAACCATATTCATGAGTTGATCTTAGTGGTGTTGGGATATCACTCCATATTTCTTACCTCTTCATTTTTAGGTCCTGTGCTATTTCCTAATGCTTTCAAACCATTGAGCAAGAAGACTAGAGTGGACTTCCATATCCATGTCGTGTCAATGGTCCAATCCATACTCATATTGTTTGCCATTGTCCCTTTATTCAATGACCCAATATTATCACAGGATAGAGTTTTTGGGTATACTCCATACAGTGGGCTTATCGCAACGCTTGCACTGGGATATTTCTTATGGGATACACTGATTTCCATCATTTATGTGAACTACTTTGGGGTTGGATTCTTGATACATGGTGTGGTTTCTTCATCTGTTTTCTTAATTGGAATGAAACCATATATCATGCATTATGCTGCTGTTTTCATTTTGTTTGAAATTTCCACTCCATTTTTAAATCTAAGATGGTTTGGTATCAAATTCCCAAACTTATTCTCAGACCTATTTAGCTTGATTAATAATGCAATTTTGATTTTGATATTCTTCTTTGTTAGAGTTTGTTATGGCTGGTATCAGGCTTATCAATTGGGTACTGAATTTTATGATGCCTCATCAGATGAAAGATTCTCCTTATTCGGTGCTATTGTCATAATGGGTGGGAATTCAGTTTTGAACGTTTTGAATTTATATTGGTTTTATAGAATGGCTAGGGTCGCATATGCTATCCTTGCAGACATGATTTCTGGTGGGAATGAACATGACGACGACAAGAAAGATATATAATGCATTTTAAAGACATTAGTAAATTACCATAAATATATGTTAGCATCTACATAAACAAAAAAAACCTTGTTTAATTATTTCGTTTCATTAGTTCTTTTATCTCAAATTATAAATATTGAATTCATCTATGAGCCCATTTCAAATATATGCTTATATCAATCGTCTCTAGCTTTGTGTATGTAGATTGGCAGATGTCTTCTGTGTGTATTTGAATTACAGTTTAGAAATCCTTGAATTTTTGGTATTCCGGAGTTTTTAAAGTTTTCAAGCCAATATCGATATCAGTTTGGATGTCTTTGATTAATGCTTCTGAACAAGAGCAATGTTAGTAAATAAAGTCATTCGAACACCATCATATTTGTTAACTTACCTTTTGTAGTGTAGTTCAATTCTGGTCTTATATATCCCAGCACATTGAAGCTCACAACAGCTCCATAAAATGTGGAGCTGAACTCATGGATTATGTGTAGCTCGACAGCTTTCTCTTTGTTGCCATAGAATGGATTCCATCCTATAGACATAACATGAGGCAAGACAACGTTCAGATCTTTTCCCTCTTGCAAATCATGCCCATACTTATAATCAACATCTGTTCCATCTTCTCTTTGTTTCACAACGGCAACTTTATGCTCCTCATTCTTTGACACTTTCACATACCCAAAGTAGACACCTGGATCTAATGTGGTCACTTGTGATACTTCATTGGTAGAGATATTAGCAGTTGGAATACCTAGTTCAGCTGAACCTCTTCCGAATCCTGCCACAACTTTGACATTGTGCTCCGTAAGTGGGTAAGGAGCTTGTGGGGTTGCTGAGATAGGGATATCAGGTCTGGCCATAGCTCTAGTAGTGTATAGTCTATAATAAGGTGGGATGTATGGTCTTGTGAAAGCTCTCAAACAGGGTTTAAGCATTTGGAATCTATCTGGAAAGATCAAGCTCTTTATCGCTTTGTCAACTTGATGATCGAAAACTGTGGATTCCTGAAAGATCGGAATTGTTGTTGCGCGTACCGGGCGGGAGATTCTTACAAATTGTATAGTCATCACAATATCATCATCTATAATCATCATCTTGGTGTGTATACTAGGTCTAATAAGTGTCCATTCAGGCCTCCATTGGCTCAATGGATTTGAATTTGCTGCTGGTATGCCAATCTTCTCCGATTGTTTGCAATGTCTTAGCACCACTGTAGCCCTTATCATTAACGCTTTGGGCCCAGGTTGTCCAGAGCAAGTTCAGCAGTTTATTACCTTGTTTACCATATATTTGTGTTAATTCCAAGGCAGACGCTTCCCACCAGGAAGAAACAACTATAAAATGGACGTTAGATAAAAGGTCCTTGGGTAGGTTCACTATTCTTGCCAAAAGAATCCACCCATTAGAAATGTCAAATGGATGTTCAACATTTTGGAAATATCTAGCATCTAATGGAAGTCTTGTCAAGACACCATATAAAGTCATGATACCACCTAATCTTTCATCATAACTCACCTCGTCCTCCCACTTGGATCCTTCGTGCCTCTTATATCCCATACGCAGCCTACCTTCCTCGGTATCAACAGCACAGGTGTATCCAATCACTAATGGACATTTCTTCACAAACCTAGCTAATAAAAGCTCTTTCAAATCTGGAAACTCCACTAGTAGATTTAGAGCCAGTTTCGCTAACGGCAGCGACGATGAAACGTGGACCCTCACCTCAGTCTCCGCTTGCGCGACTATAGCTTTCGCAACAAAGTTTAAGATCCATTTATATGCCAACTCATTAGGTTTTGTTTCATTGATCAGACTGATAACTTCAGAACTTATGCGAGACAATTGTGACATACTGTTTGTCAATTGGCCGAATTTTGGATTGATCTTTCTCTTATGTTTTAAAACAGCATTTTTGGTAGGAAGGTCAGCTTTAACTTTTAGAACAATGTCCTGTTTAATAGTATCAATCAGCTTCTTATAATGGAAAAATTGCTTTTCAACTTCCTTATAATTAGTGACACCTGCCCCCTTTTTGGCGTCTTCCTCCTCTTGAAGTTTTTTCTGTTTAGCTTCTTCCTCTGCCTTTTTCTTTGCAGCTTCAGCTTCAGCAGCTCTTTTTGCTTCTAGCTTCTCAGCTTCTTCCTTAGCCTTCTTTTCCGCTTCTTTTCTCTTGCGCTCCTCCTCTTCTTTCCTCTTGCGTTCTTCTTCTTCTTTCCTTTTGCGTTCCTCCTCAGCTTTTCTCTTACGTTCCTCTTCCAGCCTTCTTGCTTCTTCTTCTCTTCTCTTTCTTTCCTCTTCGATACGTCTTCTCTCAGCTTCTATAGCTTTTATATGAGCCGTGACTTCTTTTGAACGTTTTAAAGCTCGTAATTCTAAATCTCCAATGATGGTCTCTTGTTTTTTTTGGTAGTATGAATCCCCTGAGCTGTGTTTCTGTGATGATAATGGTGGCTCCGACGAAAAAGTACTGTTGGAATTAAGATGACTTTGATTTACAGGTGCTAGTATAGGAGAGGAAATTGGTTCCACTAATGAGGATCTTCTTGTGTGTCTTGCTGAGGCAGACCTACTGACAGGTCTGCTCGGTGGCCTAGAGCTGAACTTTGAATTCTGTCTTGATGATTCCAATGCAATTTGATAACGCTCTTTGAATTTCAAATCTTTCAATAGCTCTGATACACCAGAGATATCTTCCGTTGAGTTCTCCTCCAGATCGTCTTCAAATTCAGAGTCCAAGTCTTGTAGTTGTAAATGCTGCCTGGATATAATTGAAGATTCGGTGGGTTTGTCTGATTTTGCCAAAGGGGATGAGTTGTAGACCTGGTATTTCTTTCGTGACCCTTTCTTCTCAAAGTACCCATCCGGTGGTGTCTTTGAAGGCGTCAGTACAGACTTCAATGGAGAAGAATCAATTAGTCCAAATGGTCCTTCTTCTGTGTATTCATCGTCAGACAGAGAATCATAACCTGGATCGATCTCTTCGATCGAGCTGTTTGGAATCGTTCTATGAGGACTGAATCTCATACCGACAAGACTTCTCGAGGAATTTCGATAAAAATGCTTGAAGACTCCTAAACCAGCAGCTTTTGAGCGTCTTCACTTCAAGACTTATTGGAATTGATCCCTTGCAAGCGACTCTGTGTTGACGTTTTTCCGCAAATACTTCAGGTTTTTTTTTTTTTTTTGAAAAGTACTTTCAATTTTTTCTAAAAAAGCTTCAAACATCAACAAAAGATCAACAGACTCAAGGACAAAGGAAGACAGCTATACACAATGCCACCAAAGAAGAGAGGAAGGCCATCCGCCAAGGACGCAACAGCCAATATCACCAAAGACGATGAGCCACAGCCAAACAAACGTCCAAAAACACCGACTGTTGATGTTGCCTCACTACCTCCAAAACCAAGTGCTGATACGTATAAACCAAAGAACAAAGCACCAGAGGACCCTGTCGTTCTTGTCAACCAGCAAATACAGAATACCGCAAAAAGACTTAAGATTGAGACACCTGGGCAGTTTCAAGTAAGGTTATCCATATCCAATACCGAGGGAGATTTACTGCTGGGGAAGCATGGTAAATCTAATATCGAGAACATTCAAAAGCTATCAAAGGCTGTCTTGCTAGTGACTGATAAAGTTGAAGGTAGTGTCGATAGGGAGGTGATAATAACAGGCGGAATCAAAGAGACTACGATTGCGGCAGCCCAGATAAGCTATTTACTAGCTAATGCACTTGAAATTGGGACGACTGATACGACTTACCATGTTACACTTTTGGTACCAAATAATGCAATTCAAGCTGTTACACAGGCAAAATTGAAAAGTTTGATACCCACAATAGATGTATCTACTGTTTTTGTTCCATTTTCAAATTATCAATCAGTATATCTCTATGGAAGAATTCCGCATTTGATTGCATCCATTGCTACTTTGCTAGGTGCTATTGGAAGCGTGTCACAGAAAAACCAATTATTCACATCGTTTGCACCAGAACCTTTCCCAGTAGTTGGATTGGAGAGTGGGAGCTACATAAGGTCTGAAACTAACCAGAGACTGCTTGAGAAAAGCAAGAAAGCATTCTCCAAATATTTACAGCAAGACTTTAAAGAGGATATCATCGCTCAAAAACAGGATCCGAAAAAGCATAGTCAAGTTCAGATCGATGAAGCCATGAAGGAATGCGTTAAAAAGAGTAAGTCCTTAGAGACCATTAAACATACCATCGATGTTCCAGTTGATTCTATTCAAAACATTATTGGTCATAATGGGCTGAAGATTACTGAAATCAGATCGAAATCCAATAGTAACGTCATTATTGACGACCACCCAAAGGACACTCAGTACAAAATCGTCGCCATCAGTGGACTCCCTGAGTCCAATCTGATCGCTCTGCAGTACCTCAAATCGCTAGTAATATAAATTCGCTCACGGCTTTTTAATGACGTCCTTCAGTTCCTCTTTGTAGATTTTTGTTCGAGGTTAATTATAGCATAGCTTGTTGATGCAAGGGGAAAATGCTTAAAAAACAAAATTAGAAAATAAGAAAACTGACACTTTCGCCAAAACAAATCAAAACATCACATTTCAACATCCTGTAAAGAGCCACCACAGAAGGCAGTTAACTTGTTTGATACACCAGTGAGAATGGGCACAGGTGATAACCCCAAGAGGAGATCATTGCTTTTCCCCTTCGCCAAAAGCACACCGAAGGAGGCCAAGTTCGAGGTTGTCAACAGAAAGAAGAACCCTGCTTCTAACCTCACAGCAAATTCCCAATCAACCTCCCAACCACCAGTGAAGAAGACCCCTCAGCCGCCAGTGACTACTACTAGTACGCCCTCCTCGACCAGATCCATTCCACAACAGCAAAAGACAAGATCCCAGGGCCCACCTGTCTCAGCTTTACCTTCAGTTTCATCAGCAAGTAGCTCAAGTTCAACTCCAAGAGCAAAAGCACCACATATTCCAGCAGTCTCATTAGATTCACTTAGACACAAGACGCTGACATCTAGCACAGATGGAAAGTTTGATCTTCCTAGTTCTAATTTGGATGTCAATTTCGATGTCCCGCCTGTTCCTGACTATAATAACACCCTCCATGCTCGACCAGTGACAATCAAAGGGAGGTCAGTATCATTGACAAAAAAGGATGCTCCTCCAAGGAGAAAACCACCCTCGGTAGCCGGTACTGGAGATGATAGCTCGTCATCTTTGGGATTAAATACTAACAGATCTGATTTATCAGTTGGGAGCTCAACATTATCATTCCAAAGCTCTATATTGGATTCGAAATCAGTCCAAGAAGAAGCTGAAAACATAAGGCCAAACAAGATAATCGCAGATGATAGTTATTCGAGATCAAGCCCATTATCTCATGAGATAAGGAAAGGACCTACCGAATCTCAAGAACCATTACCCATTGTCGCACCACCAAGCATTATTGTCACCAATGACATGAAGAAATCTTCCGGAAACATAAAACAAGCTGAACTAGAGAAAGGATTAGGACAATCCTCACCCTTTCAAACAGCGAACGAGATCCACGAGATCACAGATAAAACTGCTGGTATCAAACTGACGGATCGAAATCCAATAGATCACATTAGACCTGATCAAGATGCTCCACGTATGCCACAGGCGCAACACACCTATAATGATTCTACAGCTCACAGTACCGATAGCCTTCCAATTAGCATGACAGCACCCCTGGAAAAATCCCCATTCATAAACTCAGGTAATAATGTATCTCAGGCAGATAGTTTTGCTTCTGCTTCTGAATTCAGAGACGATTCTGATGCCAATGAAGAGTTTGCTACTCAGCAGGCATATTCTGATGAGACACAAAATTTTAGAGACCCGGATTCTGCAGCTCTATCTGATAAACCAATGCTTGTAAGAGATGAAGGAGAAGAAGAGAGGCAATTGACTAAGTCACCTGAACAAATTCAGGTTGAACGCGGTGATGACCCAGACTCAAGCTTTGAAGTTCAACCTCTGTTCTTTCATAGAAAGAGAAGAAGTGGACTTTCTGATATCACAACTTCAAGTGCTCCATACGGTTCACCATCTATGAACAAGGGTCATGAGAAACAGCTGTCTTTATCGGATGATATTCTGAGAGATATAGAGGAATTCCAAAGCGCAATTCCTTCTCATGTTAATGAAGAACAAGATGAGGTGTCTCCAGTTTCACCGTTAGCTCCTCCAAATGCAGGTAGTTTAGGAGCACCACTAAGAGTATCAAAGCGCTCAGCACTGTATGATGAAGTTAGCTATGAGGGCGAAGATTACACAAGGGACGATTTTGAGGGCGGTGCCTATGCCGGTCAAGGCTATGAATATCCAGAACCTGTCTCTGAACAGCTACCTCGAAGACAATTAGTTTTACAAAATCCGGACGAGCCTTCAAGTGTTGATAATTCTTTATTTCAGGACTCATCTGATGAAGAGTACAAGAAGGAAATTAGAAGAGAACAACCTATTATTGAACAACCTTCCATTGAACCAAATGAATACTCGGAAGATTTTGATTATGGCCATGTTAACGGACTGACGCATGATGATTCGAGAGCTAGCTCAATCCAGCCTGAAATCGGTCTCTATGATGATAATGATAATATGGAAAATAGTAATCAACTAGATCTTCCTGCATCAACAAATGGAAGATTAGGACTTACTGATGAAGATGACCAAGACAGCCGTAGCAATGGTGATGCAGACGGAGATTTTGAGAATAATAAGATCACAAAGAACATTACGCCAGTTGATAACGTTTCCAACCATCGTGATGAATTTGAAGTCTATGATCCACAATTATCAATACCCAGATCCTCTTCATATAACAACATTTCAGATTTCGGCTCGCCAAATGAAAAAAAATCATTCAATTCTAATGTTCCCTCTTCTCAATTCAAGTCCAGTACCACCTCTGAAGAGGATGAACGTTACAATTTCGACCATTCATCAAAAAGAACAGACACAAGCGATCAAGCTTCATCATACTATGCACAGGCTGCTCAAACAAGGAGGTTTCATGTTGTGAATACTGGTGATTATTCTGATGACGATGTCGATGCTGATGATAGAAGTTCTAAACAATTCTCATATGATGCTTCATTTGATGAGAACCGGGGTGAACTATTGAATAACAATGAAGATTTTAGTGTGATTCATCAACAGAATTATGTCGATAATATCAGAAGAGATAGAGATTCAGATGAAGAAGAAATGTTAAGCTTCACTGCCAAGTCACCAATCCAATCAGATTTCACTTTCGAACCTAAAACAACTTCCCCTCTTGTCATTGCAAATAACAATAATGTCAGTGATATTGATTTGTCTAAGAATCCAAATCCAAATTTTGCAGGAAGTCCTGCTTCAGGTACTAGTCCTGTGAATGCATATGATAGAAGAGAAGATACAGCTGCTCCAGTACAATATGTTTCAACGGTGAACAGTGCCGCTACAAGAAGACCACCTCCGCTAAGTGATGTTCCAAAGACAACTAGAGTTGCTAGGTCTTTATCGACTTCTCAACCACCTCCCGCTTTCAATTATAATACCTTACAAGAAAATGAATCTAAAGATCTAGCTGTTCCAGCTTCTGAGTCCCATGAACCGGAAAAATCTGGATATGTCGAGATGCTCAGATTAAGCTCAGGTACAGCAAACAGTGAAATTTCAGCAAGGGTATGGGGTGTTCCTATTGGTATTGCTGATATTGATCATTCCAAGATGGCTACTACTTCTTCCCGAACAGCATATAAGAGAGCTCAACGTACAAACAAGAGTGATTTGAAACATGGCAAGATAAAACCAAGATTACTGGCATCTGAAGTAGATGAAGATGATGTTTCCACCGAAGTGGTTTCCACCATAGATGGTCAATCACTCGATCTCGAGAAGTCCAGAACACCTTCACTGCACTCACCTTCACACTCAATCTCAAATTTCTCACCGAGCAGGGCATCAATCATCAGTGGATTTACACATCCTGGTAGTGGGAATTCAGTGGCAGCTCAAGCAGCAATAACAAGATCAGGTACACTGATTGGCGATAAAATTGGGCCACAATTAGGAAGGTCTGGTAGTGTTATGAGTACTGTCAAGCCAGTGAATAACATGACTTTATACATTGCAAATCCAGACATCGAAGAGGACGACTAGAAAAAGTAAGTTAATAGAGCCCAATAGTAAAATTCAGGCCCATCTTGTTATTTCTCTCAGTGTTGTAGATTTTCTAAGTATACGGTCCTCGAAGCTATACGTACCATTTTCTTATTTATTACCGAATCGGGAAGTCGACAACCGTCGAGGAATGGCCCCCTGGTGGAAATTTGAAAAAGAACAACAACAACGATTTCATGAAATCAACGCCAGATCAACAGAAACAACTTGGTGAAGACATCAGCTTTGACTCGTCACAAGAAAGAATTGATCTAGTGGTACAACAGAAAACCCTAGAGGAAAAGTTGGAAATACTGATACTTGTCGGAACACTTTAATTCATTGTCCTAGAGCTATTGGAACTTCGCACTTCATAGATTTTTGTACGTGTTAGGTTTTTTGATACTCAATAAGATTGAATCATTAAAACAACGTCAATAATCTATAGGTCAATCATTGAATCAAAATGTCAGAAGCTGCTTACACATTGGTGTTTGACCCAAACCCAGCCAGTAAAGTATCGGTCAATGAATATAGATCTTTATTGGAAAAGGGAAAAGATGAATCCAAGATTGATGCTATGAAACAGATCTTAATCACGATTCTGGATGGTAACCCAATGCCTGAACTTTTGATGCATGTTATTCGTTATGTCATGCCTTCAAGAAACAAGGAATTAAAAAAATTGTTATACTTTTACTGGGAAATTGTTCCAAAATTGGACTCTGATGGGAAACTAAAGCAAGAAATGATTTTGGTCTGTAATGCAATTCAAAGAGACCTTCAACATCCAAATGAATATATCCGTGGTAACACTTTGAGATTCTTAACTAAGTTGAAAGAAGCAGACTTACTTGAGCAACTGGTTCCATCTGCTAGGGCCTGTTTGGAACACCGTCATGCCTATGTGCGTAAATACGCTATTTTTGCCATATACGCGATTTACTTGGTTTCAGATCATTTAATTCCAGACGCTCCAGAAATCATCAACGATTTCTTGGTCACAGAAACAGACCCAACATGTAAACGTAACGCTTTCATTGCATTGGGTAACTTGGATAGAGAAGGTGCACTACGTTTCATTCAAGAAAATGTCGCAGCTTTAGAAACCATTGATCCATTATTACAATTAGCATTCATTGAATTCATTAGAAAAGATAAAGCTCCTGAATTAAGAACGAGGTATGTCAATCTGTTGTCAGAATTATTGGAATCAACTTCGAACACTGTTATCTATGAAGCAGCCAATACTTTGACATCATTGACGAGCAATCCATCATTTGTTGCATTGGCTGGTAATAAATTCATCGAATTGGCTATTAAAGAATCTGATAATAACATCAAACTGATCGCTTTAGAAAGAATAAGTGACATTCATAAAAAAAATGCTGGTATACTAGAAGATTTGACCTTAGATATCTTAAGAATCTTGTCGACTCCAGATATTGACATTAGAAAGAGAGCCATTGAAATCGCGCTTGAATTGATTTCAAGCCGTAATGTTGACGAAGTATTGAAATTATTCAAGAAGGAGTTGCAAAAAACCGTTACTTCAGATGCTGATAAATCTGTGGAATATCGTCAAATATTGATTTCTGCTATTCATCAAACTGCCATCAAATTTTCACAAATTGCTGCAAGTGTTGTTGACTTATTATTAGATTTCATTGCGGACCTATCTACTACATCTGCTACAGATGTCTTGTCTTTCATCAAAGAGGTTGTTGAAAAATACCCCGAGTTAAGATCATCAATTGTGCAACGTTTGTTATCATCTCTGGATACCATTAGAAGTGGGAAAGTCTATCGTGGTGCCTTATGGATCATTGGTGAATATGCCTTGGAGGAAAAGATCATACAAGATGCTTGGAAACATATCCGTTCAAGTGTTGGTGAAATTCCAATCATTCAATCTGAAAGAAGACGTATAGGTGAACCAGAAGATGGTGAAAAAGACGATGAACGCAAAGTCAGCGGTCAATCTAAACCAGTTGTCTTACCAGATGGTACATATGCGACTGAATCAGCTTTGACTTCTGAAAAAAGAGTTACCAAAGAAGAAACTAGACCACCACTACGTCAATTTATTCTTGATGGTGAATTTTACACATCTGCTATTTTGGCTTCAACTTTTGTTAAGTTGATTTTAAGATTCCAAGAAGTCTCTAAAAACTTGACCGTTTTGAATGCTTTGAAAGCTGAAGGTTTACTTATCTTGGTGAGCATCTTGAGAGTTGGTCAAACATCATATGTTGCTAAAAAGATCGATGAAGATTCTGCTGAAAGAATATTGACAGCTATCACATATATTGCTGAAGGTAAAGAGAATAAATTATTAGAAGTGGCCTTCTTAGAAGCCACTAAGGATGCTTACAAAGTTCAAGTTGTTGCAGAAGATAAAAGAAAGGCTAAATTGGACGAGGCTGAAATTCAAAAGAACTCTGAACAAGTTGACGAAGTTATTCAATTTAGACAATTTGGTAAACAAGAACCAACCGCTGATGTTGATGAAGACTTAACTCTGGCTACTGGTGTTAAAGTTGAAGAAGATTTGTCATCGAGATTGAATAAGATCGTTCAATTGACTGGTTTCTCAGATCCAGTTTATGCCGAAGCTTACGTCAAAGTCCATCAATTCGATGTCGTTTTAGATGTCTTATTGGTAAATCAGACCACAGAGACTTTACGTAACTTACATGTTGAATTTGCAACTTTGGGTGATCTAAAAGTCATTGATAAACCAACCACTCAAAATATTCCACCGCATGGATTCTTTAAGATTCAAACCACTATTAAGGTCACCTCTGCCGATACCGGTGTTGTATTTGGTAACATTGTCTATGATGGTGGTCATGGGGCTGAAAATAAGGTTGTCATTTTGAACGATGTTCATGTTGATATTATGGACTATATTAAACCAGCCAAATGCTCTGAAAATAAATTCCGTAATATGTGGAATGAGTTTGAATGGGAAAACAAAATTGTTATTAAATCTAATTTGCCATCTTTGAAAGATTACCTAGATGAATTACTAAAAGGTACAAATATGTCTTGTCTAACACCTGGTGCTGTTATTGGCGAAGAGTGTCAATTTTTAAGTGCCAACTTATATTCCAAATCTTCATTTGGCGAAGATGCATTAGCAAATTTGTGTATCGAAAAGAAGACTGAAGGTCCAATCGTTGGTCATGTCCGTATTCGCTCAAAGGGTCAAGGGTTGGCTCTTTCATTAGGTGATAGAGTTGCTGCCATTGCTCGTAAAACAAACAAAGCCAAACTGACTGCTGTCTAGTTTCATTAATTACATTGTTTTAAGTTTCATATGAATGTGTGTATAAAAAGCCAAAAATTGTTATTGTGAGTTTTTATTCTTTAAAATGTAGTGAACGGGGGACCTACAGTGGATATCTGTATGTTACTATATGTACAAATTGTTTTATAATATTATTACCGGCTTCTAAATACAAGTATGCTTATTTCTTCTTTTCAATACCATGGATTGGGAAACCATGAGCACTTAATAAAGTTCTAGCTTCAGCATCAGTTTGTGCACTAGTTTTAATAACGATATGCATACCATAAGTTCTTGGCCAGTTATCTTGGTTTGATTCAATTTCTGGGAAAAACTTAACATCATCTGGAGTCATACCAATGGCAAGATTACCATTTGTATCACCAGTTTTGGTAGAGATACCTTGAAATTCACGAATTCTTGGGAAGACGATCTCAGTTAATGTGGCTAAAAATTGAGATAATGGTCTACCTTTCAATTCGACTTTGGCACCCATTAGCCACCCTCTACGCATACCCCATGCCATGACATCCTTTCTTGAATATAATGGTTTAGGTTTGCAGTTTGTTATTTGTTGTAATTGTAAAGCGGCTGTGATGGCATGATTTGAATTTTCCTTTGTAATGCTTGGGTAACAGTTAAGGACTATAGATTCGATTTTAGGAATATTTTTATTTGTATGCACTTTAATATCTGGAGTCTCCACTTCAGAACCCATTGGTTTTCTTTTAACACGAGATGGATGGTTTGGTGAAGAACCATCCCACTCTCTTCTTTTTAAACCTTTTTGACGTCTTTCTCCATGTTGATAATTTATCAATAAAAGATCAGATCTCAAAGTATTTTCATAATGTTCGGCCAATCTATCTTGATGAGTGGCAACTGGTCTAAAGGCAGGATTTCTGATATCATTTTTTTGCATATTCAATTCTGGGAATCTTGGTGATAGTTTATTCTTGTTGATCTTGATTAAATGATGTACTGGTTTCACAATGGAACAACCAACTCTTCCCGAAGCAACGCTGGTGGTAGAGAACAAACGCGCACTCCCTGGCGTCACAAATTTTTGGCCAAGCATCCTTCTTTGTACTCTCTCAAGTCTGCGATCAAAGAATTATTAAAAACCTTCAATTCTTCAGTGATCTCTTGATATTCTTTCAATTCACTGAATTTTTCACCATGCACAGCAGCAGCGTTCGCGAAAAACGTAACCCGGTAGAATTCGCGAAAGCATTGAATTTAATTTTTTTTACTGCAAAAAATTTTAAGAGATGAGCAGAGAAGAGCACCTGAACCAGTCATTAGATCCAAGGACATTAAGAACCCATATATCATTTCAAGATGGCTAAGAAGGAAAAGAGTGTTAAGGAAGAATCAGGAGAAGACAACTACGAGAAAAGAATGTCAGCTGTCTTACCATTTGCTAAGCCATTGGCTCCAAAGAAATTGAACAAAAAGGTTTTAAAGACTGTCAAAAAGGCTTCAAAGGCTAAACATGTCAAGAGAGGTGTTAAAGAAGTTGTTAAGGCTTTGAGAAAAGGTGAAAAGGGTTTAGTTGTCATTGCTGGTGACATTTCTCCACCAGATGTCATTTCACATATCCCAGTTTTATGTGAAGACAGCTCAGTCCCATTCGTTTTCATCCCATCAAAAGAGGATTTAGGTTCTGCTGGTGCAACCAAAAGACCAACCTCTGTTGTTATGATTGTTCCAGGTGGTGGTAAAAACAAGAAGAGTGATGGTAAGGCTGAAGAATATCGTGAAGGTTTTGATGATGTGGTGAAGGAAATCCCAGAATTAGAATAAATATTGGGCAATAAAAAGATTACTTTAGAGAACATGATGGGGAGAACGTGAAAATTATCATGAGGGGACAAGAAAGACGAAGCTTAGGAATTAACAGGTTGGTGTGGGAGATTCCGAAGAATGAAGCATGGAACGCACATAATTAAATTTACTGTATATTAGTATCGAATATCACATAAGATCAAAAATGTTTTAGACTACTAGAATTTGTAAAATTATGACGATAAGTAAAAATGCATAAACTGAAAATGGGAGACAATATATATATAGTATGTTACAATCTATCAAACAGTATAGTTTTAATATGACTTTAATGTGGGGGATCTCAAGCGATCTATAATTATAATTGAGATTTGACCCAACCTTCAAGACCACCTTTAACGATAATTTCTTGCAAGTTTGCACCTAATTCACCAACTTTTTGTTGTAGAACAATCTCGCCATCTTTGCCATCTCTAACCGTTACAGTGGCTTTCTCCACATTCCAATTTAAGAACCAGCCAGTTCTTCTTGTTAATTCTTTTTCAGAATCTTTATATTTTTCTCTCAACATATTGATTAAATCTGGAATCTCCAAAGTTAATAATGCATTGTTGATACTGTTTCTTGAAAAAATGTTACCAAATGAACCAGCAACAACTAATTTCATATCTCTAGCCAAGATAGCAGTGGCAGCTTGCTCTCTTGAAGAACCAGTACCGAAGTTGAAACCTGAAATGATGATATCATCAGCATGTGTTTTAGCACCAAATTCAGCATCATAATTTTCCATACAAACTTCAGCCATTTTTTCCCTTGGAACATCATCTTGATAGGTATATTTACCTGGGTAAATACCATCGGTGTTGATATTATCAGCATCACACAAGATCAATTCACCTTCAATGGACTTAGGGAAATCTGGAAGAACATCAACACCCCCAGCAGCATCAGCTTCAGCAGCAGCAGTTTTGTCTGGAATGATGATTTCTTTCTTGATACCCAAGGCACCATTAGCCGGTGAACCATCTAATTCTTCTGGTCCACCAATTTTACCCAATACAGCACTTGCAGCAACAACTTCTGGAGAGGCCAAATAAGCTAGAGCATCTTTAGAACCCATTCTACCTTTAAAGTTACGATTAGTGGCTGAAATACCAATCTCACCTTCTTTCAGTAAACCAGTACCTAACCCAATACATGGTCCGCAACCAGCTGGTAATGGGATAGCACCGGCATCTAATAAGATTTTCCATGCACCTGAAGCTTCAGCATCTTTTTGGACGTTTGAAGAGGCAGCAGCAATGTAAAATTCGACACCTGGAGCAATTTTATGACCTTTAACAACATCAGCTGCAGCCTTGATATCACTCAAACGAGAATTTGTACATGAAACTAGGTAAGCTTTGTTAACTTTCAAGTTTTGAGCAGATAAATCAGCTAAAGAATTAGAAACTTTAACAGAATTTGGACCAGAGATATATGGAGATAAAGTACTTAGATCCAAGACTAAATGTTTGGCATAAACAGCGTCTGAATCGGCACCTTGTTTATTATCAATCAAATTTTGAACGGTTTTTTGATTAACTCTTGGATGTGGTTGAGGTAAGATTTCTAATCTATTTTTATACCAGTTGATCAAAGTTTCGTCAACTGGGAATAAACCAGATAGGGCACCCCATTCAGTAGTCATGTTAGCGATTGTTAATCTATAATCAACAGATAATTCATCGATGTGTTCACCATGGAATTCAATAGCATGATTTAACACTTCATCATTATTGAACACACCACATAGAGCAACAATAACATCTTTACCAGTGACACCTTTTGGCAATCTTCCTTTCAATTCAACTTTAGCCACTGGAGGAATTTGCCACCAAGTTTGACCTGTTGCCCAAATGGAAGCAGCATCAGTTCTAACAATTGGTGTACCTAAGGCACCAATACCACCATAAGTATTTGAGTGAGAGTCAGAGGCAACTGATAAGTTCAATGGGAAGGCATAACCTTCTTCGATCATGATTTGATGTCCAATACCTCTACCAGCTGGATAGAAATCAACACCTTGTTCTTTGGCAAAATTTTGAATATTTGAATATTTAGCTAGATTTTTTTCAGTTTTATTTTGAACATCATGATCCAAAGTCATAACAATCTGTCTATTATCTTTGACACTTTTAGCACCAAGACCTTTAAATTTCAAGGCGACTGGCCATGAATTGTCATGGGACATACAATGAGCTGGTCTAATTGAGACATAATCACCAGATTTGACAAATTTTCCATCTGGTAAACCAACAGCATATTTTTGCACGATTTTTTCAGTTAAATTTTGACCTGCAAAGTTCCTTGAAGTGGTGGAGAAGCAACGTGTCGACAATCGACTTATGCTGTTCTGTATAGCGACCATTTTATATAGTTGTTGTGTTGAGAATGGTCTATTGTAAAATTAATTTATACTCAGTTCTGATTCCAACGGTGACTAATACCAAAATTCACTGGGGAAAGAAAAACTCGATGGTCCAGTGTTGTGATAGACTTGTGACTCAGTTAGAGGGTATAAATGCAAATAAATAAGAGACAGTGAAGTCAAATGAGTAGCACCAATCGAAATCAAAACGATCCAAAACAAAAAGATTAACTATTTTAATAATTTTTCATAGTTCCCAATATCTGAAATGAAAGTGTTGATTATGTATGACACACAGATTAAAAAAAAGCAGCGAAAAGCGGTAACGGCAGCACCGAATGCGAGCTTCGTTTTGCCGGTGACGGACCAATCAGAGAGCGTGGATTTGTTATGTGAAGGATGTGTGCAATTGTATCTGGTCAGGACTCAGGAGTGGTGCACAAGTGGCACTTTAATGTCTGCTTGGTGAGCTTTGCTGTTGATCGATTGATTGTTTTGGGCTTATACAGTGTGATTTGAGGTTGTATTGTTGACTTCCGGATTAGGAAATGAATGTGTGTTCTCACTTGTATAGAAATCTCATGATAAATTTTATGCCAAAGTCGCATTTTGTTTACAATGTTGAATAATTACTATTGATTTTTGGTACGTATGAGGCCGAACTGATGGCTTCATTAGAATTGCTCGAGGAGAGTCAACAGGACATCTTCCACAGTATAGAGAATCATGATTTCACATTTCTTCTGTCCGTTGGAATTGTCCCAGTTTTACAATTCATGAGTAAAGTGGTTGGAACAAAGTATCTCTTCATAAGTGATGATAAGAACCTAAGTGAAAGGTTCAAGGGACTGCCCTACCAGACTTCGATTTATGATAATAGATTCTCCGTGCTCAAGTCTAGCTGGCTGACATATGAATTGGTGTTGTTCTTGATAAGTGAAGACCAGAGATTCTTGAAATTGTTTGATTTCGTTATATTTGATTCATTAGATGATCGTGCGCTGAATTCCGACTTGTTACTATCATTGATTGTGAATTTGAGACTAAATGGGAAGTTTATCGCCCTGCAAAGGTCTGATCATAAGATTGAAGTCTATGAAGAATATGTTTCAAAGTTCGGATACACAACTAACGCCTTAAGAATTGTTGATCAAGTTCCCGTATCGAGGTACTTCAAATCAGACCTAGATCGGAAATCAAACGAACTTCCAAACGAAATCATGAAAGTGATTAATGAGATAATGAACAATAATAGAGATCCTGATAGCTATGATATATTGGTTTTGTTAAGCAGCTTATCTAAAGTTGAAGAACTAAGGTCTAAATTACTTGATTCTTCTATAAGTCATGATTACTCTATTTTGACAGATATAACGAACTATAAACCAATGGGCCCCCATAGGCGATTGATTTTGGCTACTGATTCCAAATGGGCGCTGGATACTCAGCACAAGATTCGATTCATTGTGGATTCCGGCGTCATTACAAAGCTCAATGAGATGTCATTTATTGAACAAGTAACTACCAATGAAAATCAAATATCGCAGAATCTTGCGATATTGAATAAGGAAAACTCTGGATATTTTTGTCTGTGCCCAGAGGGTGCTTTAATAGATAGTAATTATGGGATTTTAAGTGAGTTCTCGTTGTCTCACTTGTTGTATTTGATGAAGTTTGATGTATTCAGTCGAGGCATGGATTTTGAATTCTTTAAAGCACCAACCCAAGATTCTATTCAACTTTCAATTAGCTTTGGTGTTTTTATGGGGTTGATAATCATAACAGCTGAGGATGGGAAGACTTCATTTAAACTAACAGAACTTGGGAATATTGTGTTAAGGTTTCAAGTGCGATCAGAGGTACCCAGTGTCTTACTATTCACGTCATTAGCTTTGTCTAACAAGTTCGGATGTACTAATGAAATCCTCAAGATTATAGCCATTTTACTGACCAGTAATGCAAGTTACTTATCCAGAATAATCCACAAAGAACCCATCCCTAAAAATAATATAGTGCCCCAATCTGATTTTAGGACACTAGTCAATATATTTGACTCGATAATTGAGAACGAGCAACATATGAGACCATCTAGGGGTCGTGAATCAACGGCCTGGGAGTCAAGATTTGATAAGAATGACAAGAAGAGAATTCTACACGTCTACAAGATGCTACATGACAAACTAAACTATACCATTACTCAAGGTTCCAACGCTAAGGAAGATGATATACATAAGTGCCTTTTCACTGGGTTCCAACTACACACGGGTAAAGTTTTGAAAAATGTGTCAAATAGTTCTGGTTCAGTGCAGCTAAGTGTGGAACCATTGGTCAGACGACCGTTAAGCGAGGAACGGGAACATCAGCCCATCATTTCCATGCCCACAAGACACGATTCCTTAGAGTCCGAATATTCAACTGATGATATCATAATCTATCTAAATCGTGAGTATTAACCGGCAGTGTAAAACGTCAGAAATATTTAATTGCTTGAATCAAAATCGTTATTTGCTTTTATTGAATTGCTCAATTTCGCTTGATTCAGGAACCAAATTGAAAATGACATGAAAATTGCGACTTTACTAACAATTTTAACAGACGAAAAGAGCTTAACAGGACCTCTAAATCACATTATTTTAACCTCAAAAATTGATAAAAGACTGATTTATGAGCTCAATTTACCCCTATTCAAGTTGATATGAATTTAAATGCCCTAAATTGACCTAAACGAATCATTTGTAGTCGGTGTCTATAGGTTGCCAAAACTAACCGGGTAAATTTGCTATTTTCGCGCAAAATTCGCTGTGGATCGAAATTTCAATTTCAACTTTTGAAAATTCTTTGCCATCAGAGGCATTTCACTCCTTTTGTTATATAAAAGAGCAGTTTGTAAGAGTTGATCTATTGTTTAAAAATTGTTGATATTGTCAATTAATCATTAAAGATTATCAATTACTATACAAAAGTTCTTATACGATACCCAATTGATCGTGTACACCTCATAACATATTCTGAATCAGATTTATTCCCTTGAAAACCCCTATTGTTCCATATCGTTATCAATATGTCAAGCTCAACTGGTCAAGTTCCAGCTCAAAATGGTGCTCAATCCACCCCAATTATCCCAAACAAATCAATTGGTCACCCATTGCTAACATGGAAAGACCCTATCAAAACTGGTAAAGTCTTTGGTACCGTCGTTTTCTCATTGATTGTCTTGAAATCTGTCAATTTGCTAAGTTTGTTTTTCCGCTTAGGTTCACTTGCTTTGATTTCATCAGCAATTGCTGAATATGCTGGTAAATTGGTTACTGGTACCGGGTTTGTCACTCGTTATAGACCATCTTATAACAAGACTTTCTCTCAAAAAACCTCAAACTTTTTGGAATCATTTTCTCAAGATTTGCCAGCTTTAGAAGAAGAAGGTCAAAAATTGTTGTATTCTTTCAACATTGAAAACACTTTGAAAGCTTCAGGTTTGTTTTACATCTTGTACAAAATCACCTCATGGGTTTCATTGTACAAATTGATTTTTGCCGTCACCGTCTTGACTTTCACTTTACCAGCTATCTACGAAAACTACCAAACTGAAATCAATGAAGCTGTTGTCAAATTCTCTGGTATTGCCAGAGAAAGAGCTGGTGAATATGGTCAAATTGCCCAAGAAAGAGCTGCTCCATATTTGAAACAAGCTGATGAAAGATTAGGCCCAGTCTCCAAATTCATCAAACAAAAATACCAAGTTCGTACTGCTTCCACTACTGTTGGTGAACAAAACTCTTCTGCTTTCACTTCAGGTGCTCAAGGTGTTGCATCTAACACTGGTGCCAGAAAAGTCAATACTTCTTCCTCAAAAGCTACCAACCCATTTGAAAATGTCGAAGAAGCTGTCAACCAAACTGCCGGTGCTCCATCTGGTGCCACTTCTGCTGGTATCAATGAATTTGAAGTTGACAATGCTTCAAACTTGAAAACAACTGCTTCTGATTCCTTAGATACTGGTTACCACCAAACCGATTCAATCAAGACCAATGTTTTCCCAGATGCTCCAAATACTACCCCATTAGTTGACCAATTGAAACAAAAAGCTTCAGAAGTTGATGTTGATGATTTGAAGAGTGATATCTTGAAGAACAAAGCTCAAGCTACTCCAAACTTTTAAACAAACCCTTAACCTCATTTTATCATTATTCATATCATCACATATGCTTTTAATTGCAAGCTTATTATTTGATTTTTATACACATACACTATTATAGTATTTCGCTCATTTTGTGATTTTTCCTTTCTCATATCTATTTCTTTTATTATTGAACTTATGACAGCCGCTCTCACGATTTAAATGTCATTGTTAACTCCGTTGTGTTTTCATGAATCAATATGTTAAAAAATATTGGTTGATTGTTTAGTTATATAATAATTTGAAAAAAAATTATTGGAAATTGAATTCTACAATGTAGTATAGAATTTCATTCACATTGACCTTGGATTAATTAAAGTATTAAATATATATGGAGTATAATAAAAATAGATATAAAAGGCTAAGGATAAATATAAACAATTGGCATAGCGATCAATGGAATGGGTTAGTTGCACGGTGAATAAACAATAGCACACAATGCAACTTTAAGTAATGGTAGTGTGATTACCACTTGATACCAGAACTTACTTCAAGTTGATCAATAACCGGGTTGAAAACATTCTTGTTGAGATCCTTTTCAGTGTATTGCAACTGTTGTTCAGTCCACAAGTTTGGTTGATGAACATGATTTGGATCACCAGCACCACATAACCCACCTCTATTTTCCAAATCGGTAATACTTGGTAATTCAATAGTTTTGTAAACATCTTGAATAGCTTCAATCAATGAGTCGGCTAATTCTTGGTGATGACCAGGAGTTGGAGTAATTCTTAATCTTTCTTCACCACGAGGAACAGTTGGGAAGTTGATGGCTTGAACATAGATCTTGTGCTTGTTCATTAATAAATCGGAAGCTTGCTTAGCTTTAGCAGGATCACCAATGACAACTGGCACAACGTGAGAAGGATTTGGCATGACTGGAACACCAATGTTTTGTAATTGATCCTTAACATAAGTGGTATTAACCTGTTGTAATTGACGATCTTTGATATAATGTCTGACGTAACGGATAGCTTCGGCCGCACCAGCCATAACTGCAGGAGGTAAAGAAGTAGTGAAGATGAAACCTGGGGCATAAGATCTTAACCAATCAACAATATTTGAACTACCAGCAACATAACCACCAACAGTACCAAAAGATTTTCCTAAAGTAGCAGTGATGATATCAATACGATCTAAGGTGGTCTTAAAATCTGGTGATGCAATACCAGCTTTACGGTGAGCCTCGAAATCATAATGTTCAGCAACACCTGCACCATGTGGACCATAAAGACCAACAGCATGGACTTCATCCAAAAATGTCAAAGCGCCATACTTATCAGCTAAATCGCACATTTTATCAATTGGTGTAACGGAACCAGACATTGAATAAACGGATTCGAACGCAATCAATTTTGGGGTTGATTTTGGATACTTGGCCAACCTTTCTTCTAAATCTTTCAAATCATTATGTTTGAAGATTTCCTTTCTAGCTTTTGAATGTCTAATACCAACAATCATAGAAGCATGATTCAACTCATCAGAGAAAATCACCAAATCTTTCATTTTTTGACCTAGTAATGAAAGAACAGCATCATTGGCAACGTAACACGAGGAAAACACCAACGCAGCTTCTTTCTTGTGCAGAGCAGCCAATTCACTTTCCAAATTAATGGCATGTTTGTTATGCCCTGCAATGTTTCTAGTACCACCGGCACCAGCACCATATTTTTCCAAAGTTTCTTGCATGGTTCGAATAACTTGTTGATTCTTTGACATGGCTAGATAATCATTGGAACACCAGACAGTAACTTTGTCTTGCTCAGTAGCTCTGTGAGCACTTGGGAACTCTTTGGCCAACCTATTGATGTTGTTGAAGAATCTGTAAGAATTATCAGATCTCTTCTTGGCCAACTCATCTTCAAATAACCCATTGTAATCAAAAGCATTCTCTTGAGTAGCTGAATGATCAACAACGTCATAATCCTCAACTTCATGAGCAGCAGCAGCTTGAGCTCTAGCTGGAGCACTTGGAGTAGTGTAAGAACGTTTTTGTTCAGTAAGAGCTGGGCCCATGACAGGACACATGGTAGCCTGATTGGCTAGAGATGAGCCATTGAGGTGTTGGAGGGCAGCTCTGTTGGCGTGGTTCTTCACGAATGGACAGAGCTTAGCTGATTGACGAGCAAGTGTTTCCATTGTAGCGATACTTGACTGGATCTCTTTTCAAAACGAATATGATATGAATGTGAAACCCTTAAGGTATACGTATCTCTAGAGATCTGGATGTGGAAAGGTATTTATACAAATTAGTTTTCGTTGATCATGTTTTATTTTTCTTAACGTCTCGAAAAATTATTTTTTTTTTTAAAATTTTCCTTCAAGAAATCTCAAAAGCCGCTTGTAAATGACAGCAAGACTCTCTGAATTTGAAGCGTTTTAACCGCACTTACAGCTCAAAAGAGAAGAGATTATTGGATATTTTTGATATCCCAGTGCTAAGCTTCGCTCTACATTGTTACTAGTACGAATCATTTGGACGATACCTGTCTTTTCTCTCCATTCTGAGATTCTTTCAGGTTCGCGTGAATGACAATCAGTTTCGCTCTCATTGGCCAGATCTGGTAAAAACGTTCGAGGATTTAAGAACAGTCAGTTTATGCTTAACCAGCTTCTTGGAAATTACAAATCTCCAAGGGCTTTGGAAACAGAGAGCTTCACACTGGGAAACAGAGAGGTGAATACGGGGTATGGCTTGAGGCCCCTGTGGATCGAATTATTTTTAACTGACTTACATTACCTGACTTATAATAGCGATTACTCATGTTTTCGGAAATAGACCTTGCATCTTCACATTAGTTCTAAGATGCTTTGCACCTTTATGGCGCCATCCTCTGTGACGCTTTAGCTTTTAGGAATACCGAATTTTTGGACCAAACACTCAAAGAACCTTACTACTTTTGAGGAACGTTATGTATGATATTAAGGCTTTCCATTGGAGAGAGGGACCCTTATAAATTGAACGCAAGACGATCAAACAGGGATATTATAGACAGTCACGTCAGTATAAGCCTTCAAAGCCTCATAAAAGGAGTTGGAAAACTGGTCGTCGAAAATGATTGTTCTAGCAAGTTCAAAGTTAGATTTGGAGATATTCAACTCTCTCAGTTCAGCTGGTTCCATAATCTCAACACGATTCAATTCTTTGAGATCATTTATGCTCAAGCTCTTCACAGAAAACAAATTGATACTCTGGAGAGCTGAAAACCTAGATATATCAAGAGAATTCAAGATGAGTTCAAAGCAGACATTTTTCAATCTAGGTGCAGTGACGAATTCCATCATGCCAGGAACAGGTGACTGAAGGACATTTAATGTTTTTATATTCCATTCCTCCAAACTATCAAAAGTACAATCTTTGAACTCAAGTATGTCTGACTCACTGTCGAGATACACCACGAGTTTTTTCAGAGAACCAAGATTGACGTTCTGGAAGACTGAGGATTTCATGTAGTATATTTCAAGGGTTTTGAGAAGACCAAATGTAGGTGCTTGAAGCATCCTACTGGAAGGAAGCCTAATAAGGTTCAAGGTTTCAAGCACTGGTACAGATGGAAATATTTCCGAAGTATTATCCTCAAAAGAAAACTCTAAAGTTGCTGTTGTTAAACTGGGAAACTCAAACTCTGTAAGAGCATTAAACTCTTCCAATTCGTTAACCCTCACATCCAAATTTCTCAAGGACTGTCCATCCAATGTATTTAACCATGGCCCTATGTGATCACCACGTAAGGTTCTCAACCCTTTGAATACCCTCTGTTGACCAGAAGGTATTAGAGTACAGTTGTTAATAGTTAGTGTATTCATGCCAGTGAAGAAGATCTCACTCAAATCAGTTCTAGTGTCGCTCATTTGAAGATCAGACAAATTAGGGAATGATATATTTACAATTGGCTGCTCTCCTGTTAAGCAGATATTCAAGGAGTCTAATGTATCTGAGCTGATATTCTCAATTGATTCGGCGCCAGTCACCAGTAACTTTTCCAGCTTTGGTATCGAAACCCTCTTGATACTTTTCAGGATTGATGATTGAGTAACGAAGACAACAAGTCTTTTGAGCTGCAAAAATTTGACGTCTGCAATTATTTCAACATCCTCACTCACTATCTGTAATGATTCCTTGGGATAATTTTCAAAATCTAGACTTTCCATAATCGATAGACAGTCTCCAAGTAGCAGAAGGTCATCTAAGGATGGCAAGTCGAATTTATGCAGCGGACTAGTTGTGGTGCAATCTGTCACACGCAGGCGCTTGAGAGACGGGAAATTCAAAGATGATGGATCCAGTTGAATGTTTTCGAAACCGGCACTTGTAAGATAGTCAAACCGTATAGCTTTCAAAAACTTCCCAGAAGAAGCAATTTTCACCAGCCTTGAAATACCATCATACGCATCATGAAAATCTGATTCATCGGCATCATCGTCTTCCAGATAATCTTCCGAGTCTTCGAAAACTCCAAATGTTGAATTAACCTTATCATATATACTCAAAGAGTTTTGGGTGTGTTGATTTTGTTCAATGCCATGAATGGCCTTCAGATTTAAAGAATCTGTCAATACGAAAAAGACAGCCAATGCTTCTGAGCCCCTCAGTGAGTAATCATGAATAGAAGCAAAACATTTCTGGGGAATTGGGCTACTATGACTCAACTCTTCTGGGTTATCAGAAACAATGATGAACAACCCAGAAAGTCTCTGTGCTAAAGAAGGTGTGGATACTAATGACTCAATTGATCTAATATCAAGCTCTAACAAAATCCGTCCAAGCAATTCATCCGGAAGGTCCTCGAATATCATCTTGATTGATAGGAACAATTGAACAAAGGCTGCGGGTTGTTACGTAGTATGTATAAGAATTGTTTAGGTTGTTGTTGAATCTTTTTATTTGCCCGTGTGTGGAGTACAGAGAGAGCCGCCTCTTAATTAGACAGAGTTATATCCAAAAAATGTCAACTACGTCTAATAACCAAATGATTAATATGAACTTTGTATTATTAAGAAGATTTGAAGTGAAAAACTATTCAGAGGCCTCACTCTCTGGGATAACCTGAACTTTCTCAACAACCTCTTCCTTCTTTCCTGCACTTTCATGGTCGAAGTTGTCATCACTATTCTTTCCAGATACTCTAGAGAGGTACTCAGCAACCTCTTCAGGAATGTCACCTTTATCAGAATTATACAAAACGATACCATTAGCCCTTGCATACTTGCGTTCTTGTCTCTTGTAACACAGAAATGTTACACCAACCCACGCTATCAAAACCGAATCAACAACACTGGCAAACCTGTACCCTCTTTTGAATCTGGGACCTTCACTGGTTGGAAATGTTAAAGGAACAAGCCAAGCAGTTGACTGGGAGCTAAACATATTTGCCGAGCACAATACTATTGACCTTTCTTGAGGATCAAATCGCATAATGTCATTCAGCCAACCATATATAACACTGCTAATAGTGTATGAAAAATAGGAAACATAGAACGCATACCACTTGGACTTCTCAGGAACCTTCCACACTGCCAAAATAGAGTTGCATGATAGTGTCATGACAGTTCCCCATATAATAGCTATTGATCTGGACTTTATAATATCAGCGCTGAAACAAACTGCAATTGTAAAAAACACAGCGAGCGCTGATGGAATGGAGGTTAGTCTATTGAGTTCTGGTTTTTCATATCTATCCAAAGATGCCAACCATAGCTGAAACCCTGAACTCTTAGGGGGACCGGCAGCGTTCCAAAAAAGACCATCTAAAATTGACAATATATAGACCTGCCAACTTGTCAAAACCCTTCTCCACAGTGCTTTATTGAAGAAAGGAGGAGGGTCCCTACTTGGTGTCTTGACGTTTGCGTCTCTGAGTCTTTTTCTTGCCAACAGAATTTCTTCATCAGTCAAGAACAACGAGTAACATGTCTCAGGGGTTCCTGGAACAACATAGAGTCCGATAAGTGCAATTGGTAGTGTGATACTCCCATCAATAAGGAACATCCATCTCCAACCTGGACGACCGAAAACGCCATCTAATGTTTGGTATATTTGACCTTGTAATAAACCTGAAGTTAGGGCTCCGAGATGTAATCCAGTATAATAAAGCCCACCACGGCTATTGATCTCATCACCTTTGTACCACGATCCTAAAAGGTAGTGAACTAAAATGAAGTAGCCGGATTCAGCTGCACCAACAAAAAACCTGGCAGCATATAGTTGTGTGGAATTTTGGACATGTGAAGAAGCTAATGTTATTAAACTCCACAAAAAGTTTCCGGAGAAAAACAGGTAATGAAGAGGAACTCTAGGGAATAAGTACATGAAGAATATCTCAAAAATCACAGAGCCGGCACTATAAAGAGCTGTAGCATTGGAGAGTTCGTTCCCATACATTTTCAAGTCTTCTTTCATACCAGAAACATAAGCGTTACTCAGATTGGATTGATTCAATTGCATAGACCAGAATCCAGCGATAGAATATAAAACAATAAGGAAATCCAACTTTATAAGCAGTCTTTTCTCAGCTTTGCTTGCCCCTTTATCAAACCATCTCCACCATGTTTTATTTTGACGAACATATTTATTGTAACGGTATTCGTACTCATCGAAGAACTTGTACCATTTACGTCCAGCTTCATCTCTGTATTCCAACTTCTGTGTCTGAACTTCATATTGTTCTAAGGATGAATCATCCGGAGCTTCAGTATCAACAACTTCTCTTACATGTGGAATGAACTTCCAATACCAAGCAGTTTTAGCTCCCATTGTTAAATTTAATGCTTATATGTATGATGAATTAAATTGGAAATACAAATATCACTGACCCTTTATAGCTTTTGTTAGGGTTTGCACATCATCATTATCACATATCACAATAACTATGGATTATGAGATTGGCGCTTGATTCACCTTTAACAACTAACTCGTCAGCACTTCGGATTCCAATTCTGTACAGAATTGAGATTATCAACAAGCAAACATATTTTCATAAACAGCCAAACATGATCAGATTAGGGTTTGTGACACAACGAAGGAATAGGAAGCCGACCCGAAGAGACAAATTTTGCTCCACAGTTGAACACTTCATGATATTTGAATTTTGCGCCATAGAATTGAGGTTCTATTGCCATATAAAAAATGACATATACTTCATCCACTCAGACACCAACGATAGTAACAGCAGTTGTCAAGAGCCTCAAATCCAGTTCAGATGTGGAAAGTAGTTAGCTGTTCGTTCTATGATGCGAAAACCCTACGTAAGACTGATGCTCCTAACAAAGGTGCGAAGAAGCTAGCATTGAGTAACGTAGTGATTTAGTCTATCGTCAAGAACATGGCGAGTTATCCAAGTAAGACACCTGCAATGAAAAGTTATAAACGTTAGTATTAGTTATTAAGAAAAGGATTAAGTGTTGCCTTTTGATTATGCTGGGACTAGCCTTTGGAATCTATATTGTTGTACTTAGTCAACATCTAACCAATAGTCAACGTCTTCTATTGCAATCCCCAGCCAGGTCTTGTGACCATCAGCAATGTAGGCCTCATCTTCATCGTAAATACCTAGACAATTTTTGCTTGTAGGAGAAAACCCCAATAGTGTAGAGCTTTTACACTGAGGGAGAAACTTTTCTGGTATTTGTTTGTCTTCATTCACCGATACACCCTCTCCAAATTCGACGATTGAGGAGTCTTTTTTGTGAAGTGAGTTGAAGGTGGTTGTTTCATCAACATTACCCAAGATTCTGTCTATTGCTGTGCCTTCTAAGCTCAGTAATTCCAGATCTCCGATCGTAAGACATTGAAGGTTGCAACGTTCCAGAATTAGTTGCTTCAAGCTTTCGAAACTTCCAATGCCCAAGGAGATCTCGTCATCAGTACAACCCATAACGGTAATTGATACAAGCTCAGGTGCATGGAAACTGAGCTCGATAAATCTAGGGTCCTCTGGGAAATCATAAATATTCTCTAAGAAAAGTCCCTGTAGCATTGGGAACTCCTTATTTGTGAAGTTATAATAACCTGAGTATATATATAACTTTTCAACATATTCGAATGTTGCTTCACAAGTGTCATCCTCAGACACCTCATATAGGAACAGGCTTTTAACTGTTTGGAAATCAGAATTCAAAGCTAACGAAAGATCCTGAGTTGATTCAACTCTTAGTACGGTGAGCTCTTCTAATTTTGGCATATGGAGATCACGTAAGGTGCACTCAACAATGAAGGATACAACAGATGGGAATTCTCTAATTTTGATAAACTTATCAAATTCCGTTTGGGTTATCTGACATGATAAGACCAAACTTTTCAAAAACTTGGTTTCAAAAAAGCACAGGTTTTCACCACAATTATTATCAAAGCGTAAGGATTTAACCTTGGGGAAGAATGTCTTTTGAGAAGCGTTGAAACTAAGTTCACGAAGTTCACAAGTAGTGATGAATTTACTCATCTTGTCAGCTTTGAAACCACTGAAGCTCACGAATTTACCATTTGATATCATGAGGCTCAACTGTGGTAAATTGGTTTCAATAAAAGTTAGGTACCTAGTTCTTGAAATAAGTGACCTTACATTTGGAGAGTTTAATCTGTTGAATGTTAGACTCTCTGCAGTTCCTAATTTAATTGACTCACAAGAAGGCAGGTTAAGATCAAAAACAGTAATGGACCCATTTTGATTACCTCCCAATATAAATTCTTCAACTTTGGCAATAGTTACACCATTTAGGATACTTGGGTCAGTCATATCCGATATTATAAACTTTTTTTGTGGGTATTTGTTGAGCTCAAATGGTTCTAAGCAACCAGTACCACATTTCACTATTCTAAGTTTACCCAAGTTTTCATTTATCATAAATTTTTGACCTGACCATTGACTTTTGAAGCTACATTCCTCAAAGATCAAAGTTTTAATTGAAGGTAAGTGCACTTTTGCGACATTGACTTCTAATCCTGAAAACCTTGCATGCGTGATATTAGTAAATGACGTAAAATTTGTTAAAGAGCCACTCGAGAACACCACTTCCTGGAACAACTTCGTGAGCTTTGGCATATCTAGCTTCTCATCTTCAACATAGATCAAATGATCATCGTCCTTCTCCTTTGTAAACTGATCTATTGCTTGGAACCCATCTGAACACATTCTTCTTTCTGGATCAAGATACAGGTTAAGGCCAGGCTCGTCAGCTGTTATCAAGACACTATTCAAGTCCACAGAGAACTTCTCGGCCAACTCAATGCCTCGCCATACTTTATCCAAAATGAAAAGGGTGATGATAGAAGAAGCTGAAAGACTTGGGTCATAATCATCAAGAGCTATTACTGGACTCCTTATTCTTCTGGATTTGGCACTATTGTAATTCGGAACTTTCTCATTTATTGGTTGATCACTAACAACCGTTATGAGGTTTTTGAACTTTGGGTTGGATGCCAATGCCCAAATGTACTGGGGGTATGGGTATAAATTGATCAAAATTCTCTTCTGTATCTCCACTGGAAATCTGGCAACGTTGTTGATCAGTTGCTCCACCTGTATGTCCACTTGCTTGCTCATGATGATTGAAGCAACGATCTTAGCTACCAATGCTTCATGCTTTTGGATAATACTTGGGTTCTTATTACTTATCGCTATAACAACAAATTCAAAAGATCCACAATTCGCGCCCTGCGGTTATACACGCGGTGTTGACGGTTAAATATATACGTTTGCACGAGTTTATGCACAGAAGCACAATTTCACAAATGTATTATAGGCTTAGCTCTGTTTACCTACTCAATTTGAACTATCGATATCTAGTTGATATATTCGAGATCGAGAAAATTTTTGTTTTTTATATAACTAATGCAACTTTTATTAATTCGAACTATGTACAAGCTAATTTATTTCTTTACATTATTATTTGATCTGATTTTTCAAAAATTTCACAACAGTTTCACTTGATTTGGCAATAATGGATTTCTCCTCTTGAGCCTCTTTAACTAATTCAATACTTTCTTTTAATCCATGTTCTGGTAACTTCATTTTTTCCTGAACAAATTTATCAATTAATGCTTTATCTTCTTTAGTATCCAATCCATTTAAAACGATATAAGTGATATTTTTAACAGTTTGTAATAACTGTGCGCTATATTGGGATCCTGGTCTTAATGATTTACCAACCCAATGATCATAATTCAATTTAAACCAATCCCACAAAGATTGTCTATTCAGATCACGATTGTATAATAATCCAACAAGACCCAATTCGACCAAATTTGAATCGATATTTGTAGTGACGAAATTTAAAACACGTTTAACAAGAGAAGTGTCTCTAGTGAAACCAATTGATCTAATAGCTGCGTTTTGAATATCAACATCCGAACCATTGATAACATTTGCAGTGGTGGCACCTGGAGATTTAACGAGAGATAATACTTTTTTCCAAGTTGGTTGATTTGCAGTTAAACAAGTTGATTGGAAAATTGGAACTAAGAATTCTTCAGGAACTGATTGACGAGGACCATGTTGAATTTTTTTGAAAAAAAAATCATGAATTTTAACAATTTGTGGAGTCTCTAGACCAATTGATAAGATTGATTTTCTTGTTTCTAATTCTTCTTTAGATAGTTTAGAATATTGAATATCTTTCCATTCTAATTTTTCGAAAAGTGAGAGATTTAAGTTTAATACCCAATTATGGAAAATAGAATGTTCTTCTTTTGAAGAATGAATCTTGAAAGAATTTTCTAAAACTTCTAAATTATTTAATAAAAGAGCCAAGATTGGGAATTGAAATGGTTGGAATCTTTCAATTGCAATTTTAGAAATTTTCAAAATCCCAATGATATCAATATCTGTTTGTAATGAATCATCACCAATGAATTTATTTAGATCATGAAAAATACCAAATAGATCCAAATTAGTTAATGATTTGAAATTTTCAGCTAAATTATCATAAAATATTGAATCTTTATAATGAACTCTATAAAACCCAACTCTATTTGCATTCAATTTTAAAAATTCCTCCACTTTGATTTCATTCAGTACAATTCTTCTATCATTCAAAATCTTATTAATAACGGAACCATCATTTAATTTAATGGCCAATGGGACATGATAAGGAGCATCTTCATCAGAAGGGTCTTGAGCAAATCGATGTTGTTCCACTTCAATCAAACCATCTTTATTGATAGAAACGTTTAATATTGGGAACCCTGGGGTTCTTAACCAAGAATGAGTAAATGCTAATAAATCCAATCCTGAGGCATCATGGAATGATTTCCATAGATCCATTGGTTTGATTGTCTTGTATTGATTTTGTAAGACAAATTTACTTAATTGTTGAGTGAAACTATTCAATTGATCATCAAATTGATCATTTTCGAAAACATTTGCAAACATTCTTAAGAAATGGATACCTTTATTATAAGAATGAACTTGGAAAGCATCTTGTGTTGATTTAACTTGTTTGATATCATTTGTCACTACTGGTTGAACTCCTTGTTGAGAATCAAGATCTAATAATTTTTCCAATTCCAAGTGCCCTAGGGTTGACCAAATATTTAAATCATCTTTATCCAATTTTGCCTGGGCAAGAACATAATAAGCAAACCAGGTCGCAAATGATTCATTCAACCAAAGATGAGACCATTCATCGAATGAAATATTATTCCCAATCCAATGATGAATCAATTCATGAGCAATCAATTGACGAATACTTTTGGTTTGTTCTTTATTTCCCAATGATTCCAATAAGATATGAGATGATTGAATGGTAATCAAACCAAAATTTTCCATAGCTCCATCACTTAAAAATGGTAATGCAATTATATCTAATTTAGGTAGAGGGTAGGGAGAATTGAATAGATTCTCAATGAATGGCAATAATTTCGAAGCTATATCATGAGGATAAGCAGCCTTGGATATTTCACCAATAGGTGTGAAAAATCTAATTGGGATTGTTGAATTTGATAACTTTACTGAAGCTTCAATTAATTCTAAATCACCCAAGATAAAGCCGAAAATTGATGTATTCATTGATGGGGTTTTATTGAAATGTACCAATTGTTTAGAATTAGTGATTTCTCTTGATTTTGGTAAAGAATTAGATAAGATTGTAAAAGTTTCCATGGCTTTGATTGATAATTCAAAAGTTGCCTTTGAACTTGGTTCATCGATTGATGGATAAATATATCTTGCAAATGAAGCTTGAGAATGAGTTGCAAGGATATAATTTGTTGAGTTATTGTTTCTATTATCTAGATAGTTTGTTTTGAAAATACCCTTTGTGAAATCTCTATATGTTTTAATAGTATTAATTTTACCCAAATATTTAATCTTTAATGTTAAATTTGTTGATGAGTATAATTGATAACCATTGACAACAATCAATTCAACGGTTTCATTTTGTCTATCATAAGAGATCTTGGCCTTATATTCCTGGGAGTTTTGATCTGTGAAGATGGCGTTCAATAACACCAGCTCTGCAGAGTTTAATATGAATTTAAAATCTACATCGTCATTCCCATTTGGAATTGGTTTGGAATCTTTTTCCAAAGAGATTGAAACTTCACCATTGAAGTTTGATTTCAAATGGTCGATATCTAGATCAATGGAGTAGTTCGTTGGTTGGAACTGGTTCTGTAGCACCAATGGAGACCCTGGCATCTTTCCACTGTTATCACTGCAATTTTAATCTAAGCTAAAGTCCGTACAAATTCACTATAAGACACAAAGATTCCAACACCGAGAGATGAGTTATGATATTTTTCATCAACACAGGTGTGCCCCTGCCATAATAAGTCACGTGGAGATATGTGTGTGTGAACCACTGATGAGTAATCATCATACGTAATTTTGAATCTTGAATTTCGAGCAATAATGAAAGTGCAAAAATTGGCTGCGAATAGAATGCTTTGTTACGTAGAAATGAACAACAATTGTCAAGTTTAAATAATCTCAAATTGGAGATCAAAGTGAGACTGGCTGTGCGTACTTTATATTAGATCTGTTGGACTTGGAGTGTCATTTTGTTCAGATAGATTACAAACAGATTCTAAAATACATACTATCTAATTAAATTGTGGAAATGATCAGTACAGTAGAAGATGATTTACCCACTCTTTACTCATTAGTATGACAATTGTCTAATTAACTCTCTTCACTTCCCACCACAAATGTCTATATGATTGTGGCCCTTAACATTGCTAATGTGCGGCCCGGACCAAAGAACTTTAGAAAAATCAACTTTTTCTTAAGACTTCTTCAACATAAAAAGTGCAATTTGGTAAAATTAAATGTTTTTATAGTGGATAATTTGGCATTGATTTTAATTTGACACTTAAACATCACCGCAAAACAGAAGAAAAGTATTGACTTCATCTTTAATTGTTACATCACCATCCTCTTTTAGTGCAGAAAGGAACTCACTTCGATTTCCAACACTTTCCATACGTCAAGAGTGACTATATATATAAATACAGGGTTTCTTCAACCCTCTAGCCGCTGCCCTCACACCGATAGCAACTGGTGCCACTGAGCTTGTGTTCTGTGCTTTCTAAATACTTTTAGAAAGACCAAACATCAAGGGCAAACGTTTCCAAAAGGGTCTGCCAGCTTCACATTGAGAAGTGCACCAGTGTCCAACTCACCTGAATCATTTTAATATATTGACAGCAGTATTGATATGGTGAAGGAAACAGCTCTTTACGATATATTGGGGATCCATTATGAATCCTCTCAAGTTGATATCAAAAAGGCTTATAGATTAAATGCCTTGAAATACCACCCAGATAAAAATAATCACTCTCAAGAATCAACAGAAAAATTTCAAGAAATAACAAAAGCTTATGAAGTTTTATCTGATGATTCGAAAAGAAGTATCTATGACCAATATGGTGAATTAGGTATTCAAAACATGGATCAACCAACCAATGCCACTAATGGGGTGAACAATCAAAATGGAACTAGAAATACTCAAGCGTTTTCAATGAGAGCTGATGATCTATTTAATGAATTCTTTGGTGATTCATTTTTTAGTTCAAACTCTTTTGGTTCAAGTTTCAGCACTTCTTCAACACAAAGTCAATTCCCTGGTGGGAATGGGTTTCATAATGGGAATGCATTTCCAAATGGATTTCCCTCATTCAATACTAGTAATCATCAACAGCAACATCAACAGCATCACCAACAACAACAGCATAATAATAACAGCAACCGTCCCAAAAGACGTGGTGTTGATATCAAACATAAATTATCAGCAACACTGGAAGAGTTATACCATGGGAAATCAACAAAATTGGCCCTTTCAAGAACGATACTATGTTCAAGTTGTAATGCCAAAGGTGGAGATAAAGTTCGCACCTGTGCACAATGTAAAGGATATGGATACATTGTTATTTCAAAGCAAATGGGACCTTTAATCCAAAGATTTGAATCAACTTGTAAACTATGTAATGGGACGGGAACTTTTATAAATGAAGCAGATTTATGTCAAGCATGTCATGGTGCTAAAACAATTGAGGAACAAAAAATATTGAAACTAGATATTTTACCAGGAACTCATAATGGTGAAGATATCGTTTTCCCCGGTGAAGGGGATCAAGGTGTTGATATTATTCCTGGTGACGTTGTTGTGACAATTGATGAAAAACCTCATGAAGTATTCAAACGAAATAATGAAGATTTATTCACTAGAGTTAAAATCGATCTATTAACAGCCTTAGGAGGTGGATCATTTGGGTTACAACATATTAATAATGATTGGTTAAAAATTGAAATAATCCCTGGTGAAATTATAAAACCAAATTGTTTAAAGCAAATCCCTAATTACGGGATGCCCAAACGTCATCATCCTAATGAATATGGAACTTTAATCATTCAATTTTGTGTTGAGTTCCCCAACTCTTCACAAATCCAACAAGGTTCTTTACCATTATTAGAAAAATCATTACCTCCAAGACCCGCATTAAATATACCTCCAAATGTCGAATTTATAGATAAAATATTGATGGATTATGAACCTCGTCAATATAAAAGACATAGCAAAAAAAGAAGAGTCGGTGATGATGAAGATGATGAAGTGGAAGTAGGTGTTGAAAATGGGATCAATGGGAATGGGAATGATGCTCAATGTAATCAACAATAGTTAATGGTATGATTTCAAGAGAGATGATTATTATAGAGATAGTTTAAGTTTTATGAATAGATGAACAGAATTTTTTTTTTCTTGTGAATGATTGGATTGTATGTTGATTTTGTAATTAATCCCAGGGGGGGGTGATTATTACTGGATGTTGACCTTTTACAGCATTTTTGAATAAGACTTGAAAGGAAAAGGACAAGATTCGCTACAAAAACACTACAAGGTTGAGAATTATGTACTTCCCAATCATTTTTATATGAAATCCACAAGTTGTCCACTTTTTCTCTTCCGTCAATCTCGTAGTGGTTCCAACTTCCGATCTTTCACTGTTGACGTACAAAGGAGAATTTTTGAAAAATTAGATGTGTGCAAAGAATCGAAAGCAAGAATTGCCGGAAAGACTTTACAGAACGTGTTCGCGTATATAGTGACACGGAGTATTTTGGCAGCGGTCGAGAAAATTTTGTTATGAGAATCCATAAAAGAGTATAGATGAGATGAGATGAGATGAGATGAACAAGAGATAAGAGAAGAGATCATAACCATGAGCATAACGTTCAACAACACATCAAAGTCTACAAAGACCGTCAACAAGCTACTGGCAAAGATCTTACCGGGCCAATCCATAGATCAAACTGATTCTTCTAATTCAAATTCTCAAAGATTAACATCATCATATACAAATACAAATAAAATCGATCCATATAAAGTACAAAAAGACCGTAAAAAGCAGAAAAGGGCAGCTATAAAGATCTCATCAGAGCAAAGAATCAAATTATTGAATGAAGCTAGGGCTAATATTTTACAAGATCATATTCAACAGGGGAATTTAACAAATGAGGAAAAATTACAATTGAAATTAAAAATTAAAAAAAACGTTGCAGGATTACAAAGTTGGTCTATTGATGATGATGGTGAATTAAAAGAAATACAGGATAATATCTTATCTTTAAAGAAAATAAATGGAAGAAGTCAAAGAGGAGATTCCAAGAAGAAGAATAAATCAAATAAAAAGAATAGTATTAATCATGATATCTATGAAAAAAATACATTGAAGAAATATCCTGGGTTAACTCCTGGTTTAGCACCTGTGGATATGGAGGATAGTGAAGATGAAGATTAACACTTCCATAATGTATGAATATAATGTTTTTTGTTTTAAATGTAGAATTTACTAATCAATGGTTCTACCCAATTCATAATATGCTTGTCTTGTATCAATAGCGGCTTTTCTAACACTTCTTTTCCCATCATCCAATACTTTAGATAATCCCTTAATGATTTGATCTTGATATGGAATCAATTTTTCTAATGGAACAGTATGAACAAAAGCTTCTAGACAATTTAATGAAATTAATCGAACTTCAACTGTATTTAATTTTAAATTTGGTTGGGACATTTCTAATAATGCAGGGATTAAACTTGTTAAATGGGATGAGACCAAATCAGGGATTTCATCAATTGTTGATAAAATTGTATTTATCGATGCGTATCTAACTGTGGATTTAGGTAGTGTGATTGATTGTAATAAAAGTGGGAAAAATTGAGATAAATGAGGTATGATGATTTCTCTTTTGACATGTTTCAAAATATATGATAAACAAGTTAAATAATTTGATTTGATGGCAAGATCCCCTGTGGTTTTGAAATTGTTGATTAATAAAGGTGAAATGATTTGGAAAAATGATTGTTTATAAAGAAGACGAACATTGTTATTTTGTCTTTTTTTAAATTTGGTGAAAATGTTTAAATCAATGACAAGAATTTCAAATGATTTGGTAATTATAGACCCCCATGTTGGATCTTCCAATAGACTAACCAATTTGGTTATATAATTGATGGAATGTGGATCCATTTTCAAGATAACACCTTGTGAGATCCATGTGAAAATTTCCAGTCTTATAGGTGTAATTTCTCCTTCATCTAAATAATTTTGAAACTCATTATCAGTTGTAGAGATGAATTTATTAATCATTAATGAAATCAGTTGTAAATATCCCAATTTGGTGTAAACATCATTAAATTCTTCCAATTGTGTGAAACTGATCAAATTATTGAAAAATTCATCTTTGTTATTAAAGTCAACAGATTTATCCAATCCTGCAATTAACTTGACGAAAATGTTTATCAATTTATTACCCCTGTGTAAACAATTGTTTTCGTCAATAAATAATTTATAAGAATCAATTAAAAGCTGTTGATGTTTGGATTTATTTGAATAAACAACAATCAATTTAATAAAATCACCTAAACTTTCTAAATATTCATCTGAATCATTTGACGAAACTAATTCCAATAGTTGAGGGTATAAATTAACAAGATAGTTATCAGTATCAAATGGTAATAACCGTTGAATTTCTTTAATTATAACAAGACAAGTTTCACAGATTTGGAAACCATAAATATCATCATTTTTAACATTTTGTAATTTGGAGACAAGTTTGGAAAGAATCCAATCACCAGTTTGTCTTGTTCTTGTTATTGATTTGAAAATTTCTAAAATCTTGGTTCTTGGTTTAATTTCATCTTCAATCTTAATTTCATCAATACCTGAAGTTGGTAATAATTCGATTAATTTTGGATACGTAACTTCTAATAATACTGAAGGATCATCTTGACCAACTTGAATCAATCCAGAAATACCAGCTCCATAAACATATTCATTATCATCGACTAGTACAGTCTCAGTGAAATATTGTACAATCAAACTTATCTCTCCAGGTGTTAAGAAATCTAATAAAGTTGTCAATTTTGTTAATTCAGCAATTGATAATGTACGTATTGCCACTTCAATTTTTGATGATGACATTAATGATTTCCCCAATAGAATCAAGATTTCATCTTTAAATGCTAACAATGAATTATCTGAAGTAGGTGTAATTTGCTCTTGTTGATTGGTACCGAAAACAAGGATATATGAACTTGTGAAGACACCGATATTTGTGATTAATTGACGTTGATCTTGGACAGAAATAGGCTGATGATTCAATAACAAGGTTAAAGTTGGATGTATGATTCTATTGAAAGCTTGAGGATTTGCAGATGCAATTGATGATAAGAGAATACATGATTGTTTTTGTTTAGATGTTGCATTTTGAATATGTTCTTTCAATTCCGCATAAACCAATTCAATAAATTTATCAAAATGAGATTCTGAATTGGTCAATTTTTTTGTTATCGTTGTGAATATTTCCAAAATTGGAGGGAATAATTCATCTTCATCATCATCTGGATCTCCATGTAAGATTTCAAATTTCAAGGCATTCCAAAGTTCGATATAGTGCGATTCAATTGATTCAAGACCATAGTTTTGAATACATTGATGGATTGTTTCAATAGTATCATGTTTAACCGTTGGAGATGTTGAGGTTAATTTTTCCAAAAGATTTGGATAGGAATCTTCATCAAATTTAGCCGTTGAGGCAATTGCATCTCTTAATGCCTTTTTCAATTGTTGTGAAGTGATTTTGTAAGGATCATCTTTAGGAGGTTTGAAAGAGATTGGGAAATAACAAAACAAAACATCAAATAAATCATCTTTAAATTCAGAAATTTCCAAATTTTGAGTAATTTGATTATTTAATGAAAATGATTTTAAAAGATTTTTAGGATCTTTTTCACCAGAGGCAATATGAATGAATGTTTCAATGAATTTTTTCTGTAATTTAATAATTTGATCTGGATACAATTTGAACAAGATTTCCAATATATCAAAAGTAAAGAATCTTGTTGAAGCTAAATGTTGATTTGATTGATATTGATCTTGTAAGATATTAAGTACAGATTTTATATGAACCTGCGGGAAATTCTCCATTTGAATCAATGAATCAATACCTGATAACGTTTCCTTTGTTGATTTGATATCTTCAATTTTGGAGATGTAAAAACCAATAAGTACTTGAAGATCATGTTTTGATAAGGCATCCAAGGGTAATTGATCCAATGTTTGAGATAAACAATTAGTTGCCTTTGGTCTTAGCAAATCATCATCAGCAGTAAGATAATCTCCAAGGGCCTTAACCAAGTCCAATAGCTTGACCTGTTTGGATTCAATGACTGATGAGAGGTTAGTAATCTCTTTCCATTCGATCGATTAGTTATTAATACCCACGCTCTGCAATTCTGCCCGAGATCTCTGCAGCTTTGGCATTGTCATGGTTAACAGCTGCTAAGAACTGCGAGATCGAAGTCTGCAGTGTATCCATCTTGTCCTCTCTTTCACTTCTATTCGCTTCAAAAGCTGTTTCTTCAAACTCATCAACATCAACTGTGAGCTTATAGATTTCAAATTTGATTGTGTTATGTAATCCCGCACCAGCACATTACATAATCCACACTGAGAATTGTTCCGGAGCGCTTCAAACCATTTTTCATTTGTAAAAGAATGATCCATAAAAATGAATTGAACAGTTAATTTAATTTAAAAATTTTTAATTTAATTTAATTTATATTAGTTGATTCATTGGATTGATCTGTGATGTTATCCATACTGGGTCTTTATAGAAATGTAGCACTTTATCAAATGGAACAGTGGCAATATATCGAGCACTCTCTTATTATTACTCCATTCGTACTATACCCCATCTGTCTCCGGCTATAGGATATATTGAACATTATCATCACTTACTCAAACATCACCAAACTTCAAAACTCAACTTAAACCACCGTACATGGACTGTCAAAGACGTACCAAATCAGTATATCTCCTTTATATCCACTCTATGGGCCTACACTCTTACTAATCATCCCAGTTGTAGCGTAATATTAACCTGAACACCCGGTAATACTGGTACTTCACAATCAGCACTAAACGACACAACTTGACAACCAACAACGCTAAAACAACTACGAAACAACCAAAATGATGCACAGAACCTTCATGATACACACTTCAATCCTAAGATCATCCACTCATTCACCTCCCTTCTAAACTTGACACACCATTTGTTCTCGCTAACCGTTATGGATTACACCAATCCGCAACTGAAAGGGTAACGCACCTACAAAAAATTGTTGAACGTTGAATGGTGTTCATATATATATCCACGACTTTTCCCACTAAATAAACAAAATCAACCTAATTACACTTTTTGCAATTATAAAGAATTTATCTTTTAATTAAAAACAACTATAAACAAAGATGTCTGCCCCAACGTATGTAAACAATTATTTCAACACACATTTCCTATACAATTGAATTGATGATCAAAGTCATATGAACCCACGGTTGTTGAATTGAGGAGTTGCTATATAAATATTCACCTTATTTTCTCAACTATTATAAAAAGAATTGATTGATTTGTAAACCCCAATAAACAATCAATTCAAAATGACTTCAAGACTATCTCAATTGGCCCGTCACCTAATGCCTGCTCCAGTTACTAACATCAAACCTAGTGGTGATATTGGTCTTATCGGTTTGGCCGTTATGGGTCAAAATTTAATCTTGAATGCAGCTGATCATGGATTCACTGTTGTTGCTTACAATAGAACTGTTTCAAAAGTTGATCATTTCTTGGAACATGAAGCCAAGGGTAAATCCATCATTGGTGCTCATTCCATCCAAGAATTGGTTGATAACTTGAAGAGACCTCGTCGTATCATTTTATTAGTCAAGGCTGGTGCTGCCGTTGATGCCTTCATTGATCAATTATTACCATTCTTGGAAAAGGATGATATCATCATTGATGGTGGTAACTCACATTACCCAGACTCAAACAGACGTTACGATGAATTGAAAGGTAAAGGTATTCATTTCGTTGGTTCAGGTGTTTCTGGTGGTGAAGAAGGTGCTAGATATGGTCCTTCTTTAATGCCAGGTGGTGCCGAAGAAGCTTGGCCTCATATTAAAGATATCTTCCAATCTATTGCCGCCAAATCTGATGGTGAACCATGTTGTGACTGGGTTGGTCCAGCCGGTGCTGGTCATTATGTCAAGATGGTTCATAATGGTATTGAATATGGTGATATGCAATTGATTTCTGAAGCTTATGATATCTTGAAAAGAGTTGGTGGTTTCACCAACAAGGAAATTGGTGATGTCTTCTCCCAATGGAACAAAGGTGTCTTGGATTCTTTCTTGATTGAAATCACTAGAGATATCTTGTATTACAATGACGTTGATGGAACTCCATTATTGGAAAAAATCTTGGATTCTGCTGGTCAAAAGGGTACTGGTAAATGGACTGCCATCAATGCCTTAGACTTGGGTACTCCAGTTACTTTAATTGGTGAAGCCGTCTTTGCCAGATGTTTGTCATCAATCAAAGATGAACGTGTTGCCGCTTCAAAAGTTTTACCAGGTCCATCTATTCCAAAAGATGCCATCAAAGATCGTCAACAATTTGTTGATGATTTAGAACAAGCCTTATACGCCTCCAAAATCATTTCTTATGCCCAAGGTTTCATGTTGATCAGAGAAGCTGCCAAAGAATACGGTTGGAAATTAAACAACCCAGCTATTGCCTTGATGTGGAGAGGTGGTTGTATCATTAGATCAGTCTTTTTAGCTGAAATCACCGCTGCTTACAGAGAAAACCCAGATTTAGAAAACTTGTTATTCAACAAATTCTTCTCTGATGCTATCACCAAGGCTCAATCAGGATGGAGAAACACCATTTCATTAACCACCAAATTCGGTATCCCAACCCCAGCTTTCTCAACTGCCTTATCATTCTATGATGGTTACAGATCAGCCAAATTACCAGCCAACTTATTACAAGCTCAAAGAGATTACTTTGGTGCTCACACTTTCAAAGTTTTACCAGAATTTGCCTCTGAAAACTTACCAAAAGATCAATACATCCATATCAACTGGACCGGTAGAGGTGGTGATGTCTCTGCTACTACTTATGATGCTTAGATAGTACTGTAAGGTTACATTGTTTTAACAAACGATGGTTTAGTTTTTGAGATTATATACTGAAATATTAAACAACTTTTTTACGATTTTAAATATATTTTTGGGAATTTTTGATACAATTTAAAATTTGATATTTTAAACATGTAGATTCTATTAAGCTATAGCAATAAAATTTGATCTATTTATTTTCCACAACTAATTTTTGAACTTGTTCCATGAATGATTGTAAATTAACATCATCTGTTAATATAACTCCAGTTCCAGAACCTGTTGTACCAATTGAGTTATATGTTGTTGATGGATTCAATTTAGAATATAAAAATCTTGCCTGTGATCCACCTTCTTCAGTATCAATAAATCTTGGTAATGGGAATCTATCAACTAATAATTCAGCAGCCTCATGACGTGGACTTTCTAAAAATTCTTTAAAAGATGCATATTCTTCCATATCTTGATATCCTTCTCTTCTCCATGCTGCCACTGTAGAACCATGATAAATTAAAATATGGAAAAAAGTGTCTAAAAGTAAAATTTTTTCAGGATGTAACGATAAAGAGTCTAACAATACTGGTTCTCCTTCTTCTGAATCTTGTGAAAATGATGTTAATGTAGGTTGGATCATTATTAATGAATTTGTTGTATCTCCATCAAGGAAAACATGACGATAAAATGCAGTTTCATCTGGTGAATTATTGAAAACTTGTAAAAATTGTGAACGACGTAAATGATATAAAAATTGAGGGAATAAACTAACATTTGTTGATAATCTAACAGACTGGGGATCATCTTTACGATATTCTGCAACAGCTTTTAATAATCCAACTAATTTTTTATCAACCCAAAGTAAAACATCAGAAACATCTAATGTTGATAATTGAGAAACAGCTTGTCTAGCAATCAATACAGCTGCAGCTTCTTGATCAAAATAAATTGATGCATCTCCAGTATCCAAAGGCTTGGCAACAGTGGTGACTTTTAGACGTGTTGTCCCTGTAGAATGGGTATAATGAGTTGCATATTGTACAAGGACACTTGGAACATTATTCGTAACAAAAGATGATGAAGGTGAAGAATTCTCCACATCGAAATAAATACCATATGAAGAATTTGGTGTTATATTGGATAATTTCCATGAATTTGTTTCACCAACACCAATAACAACATCTGAAACATTATTTGTTTTACGTTTTAATGATGTAGCATGACCAACTAATCCTGAAATTTTTAACTCTTTAGATGTACGAACTTCTAAAGTACCATTGAAACCTAATAATAAGTTCCCCTCTGAATCCTTATTGAAAACCCTTTGGAATGATTGTTTGAAAATTGAAGTTGTGAATGAATCACTAAGTACAACTTGACCACCAGTCTTATCACTTAATGCTTCCATTTCATAAAGACCGACTTGATCGTAGGCACCAATGAAAATGTCCACTGTATAACCATTTTCTGAGCATGTATCGGCTAAAGTAGAATAGAATTTCTTAGCCTTCTTATAATGAGTTGCACGACCACTTTCAATATCATGATGTGATCTGATTGGTTGTTTCAATTGTGGTTCCACGATTAGTCCAGGACCATATGTTGCTGGCCCTCCTGTAAATAACATAATATGAGCACCGTTACTCTTTGGATATGAACTTTCCAAGATCTTAATAGCAATATTTAATGCTGCACCAGTAGCACGTTGGGGACGTTCATTTGATTTAAATGGCCAAGCATCTTTACTAAGAGTTTCCAATATTAAAGTTAATTGATATTCAGCTATGTTTACATTTTGCAAAAACCTTGAAGCAGCTTTATTAACACCTTGATTTGTATTTCTTATATCTGCTGAAATGAACCCCAGAATACTCGTGATTGTTTCTTTAGAATATTCTTTGGCACCATTGAATGCAAATGATTTCAGGATTTCTCCATTGGTGAATTCATACAGATTGATATTCTTACCAAAAGAAATAAATCCAATAAGTGCATCTGGAGGCAGTAAACTTAAACTAATCATTAATGATTCTTTCAATGCTTGGAAATCCTCTTCACTTAAACAGGTATCAACTACAAACAAAAAGATTGGCGGTGTATGGACTGGTCTTGTCAACACATATTCCACAGTGGTGGCACCTGGATCACATTGCGGAGGATATGTTTGGAAATAAGCTGCAGGTAAAGTGTTTCTTCCTGAACAGAATGGACAGATCCATGATTTGGTGTTATAATCAACCAATGCGAATGGGTTCAAGATGGCGCCACAAGGCTGACGACAAACAACAGGGTCTGATGCAATATATGGGAGGTCATCTCTTGGTTTTAATGGGGTATAAAGAGAAGCCAATGGGACCGAGAGCCTTGTTGAAGCTATTTTCGTCGTTGGTATGCTGTTCCAAGAGAAACGAACACCATCCACCTCTTCAGCTGTAAAGAAGTCCTAAAAAGAGGTTGTTAGTTATCTTTCCAAGTCTCGTACACCTGATATACTCACCATCTTCCACAATTGGTCTCAACTTTGGGAATCACAGTTCTTCACTTCAATTGGATCTTTGAAAGTCGTGTCTCAAGATTCATTGTGAAATCAAAACAAAAAATCTCGGAAATCACAGGACGACTTCGCGGTGCTTCAAAGTGAGAAAAAAATTTATGTCTTCATCTTTTCTCTTCTTCTTCTTCTTTTCTATTTTCTCAAGAGTTTTTGTTTTGATGTGTTCGATGCTTGACACTAGTAACAATTGGTAAGTTTGTCAATTCCTACAGAAGGTCATATCGTTGGTTTCAATCTTATTGGGCTACCAAAATGATGAGGAATTAATTATACTGCGTTATCGTCTTGAGGATTGTTTTATTACTGTCCCTGAAAAGAACTAGCAAACTCTGATAATCACTAAACATATTGGCATAGGTAGCTTTAAATTGGGATTGGAATTGCGATATTGGGTTTCTTTTTACATGTTTTGATGTGATTTGAGTATTAACAAAATATTGTTGTATAGATTTGAAAATATAAATTTCGAAATTTTTAATAAGAAGAAACGTTTGTAGGTCAAAATGTTGAAATATATCCAAAGACTACCTAAGAAAGGGATAACCCATTTCCTAAGACACTCCTCAACAGTTCTTGCTGGTCAAGAATTTTACGATGATAGAAGAAGAAAAGTTGGCGAAGCTTCACAAGAGTATTACAAGACTCTTGATGAGTTACGATTCAAGGATGCTAAAAGAATGAGAATACCTGAATTTCGTCAATTGTTTGAAAAATTTGAATTTCCAGAATCTCATAGAATTGATGACTTATATGCCATAGAGGGGAAGATTACAAGTATAAGGAGATCAGGGAAAGGAATGATCTTTATTGACGTTGTCCAAGATCTGAAAAAAGTTCAATTGGTTGTTATGAATAAACTTTTAGGGCTTACAAAAGATGATTTTTTCGAGAAACATGAACATTTCCATATTGGTGATTTTATCATTGCTAAGGGGTTCCCAGGCACTACCAATGTTGGTGAATTGTCGTTGAAATGTTCGGATCCTTTAAGATTAGCTTCACCTGCCTTGCAATGGGTCCCGCCAAAATTAACAGATTCTCACAAAAGACATCATAATAGAGTTTTAGATTTCCTTGTGAATAATGATTCTCAAGAATCTATCATCATTAGATCAATCATAATAAACACATTGAGAAGTTTTTTAACTGAACAGGGGTTTCTAGAGGTTAGTACACCAATAATCGCAAATTCATCCAAAGGTGCGAATGCTACACCTTTCATCACTACATCTCAACATATCAAGGATAAAGATCACATTCCTATAGATCTTCAATTAAGAGTTGCACCTGAACTATGGCTGAAAAAACTGGTTATCGGTGGGTTTGATAAAGTTTTCGAAATTGGTCCAGTATTCAGAAATGAAGGTATTGATAGTACACATAATCCTGAATTCACCACATGTGAATTTTATCAATCATATACCGATTTGGAGGAATTGATGTCATTAACTGAATTATATTTTCAAAAAATTGCTATGGATTTATCAAATTTCACAAAGGCTCAACCTGCCTCTAAGTTGATTTTGGAAACACCTTCATTCACCAAATTAGAATTCATTCCAACAATTGAGTCACAATCAGGTTTGAAATTTCCCTCTGAAATCACAGCAGATACCTTATCGGGCTATTTCAATGAATTGGGATTACCACTTCCAGCAGTGAAGAGTACACCGCAACTTCTTGATAAGTTATCATCTACTTATATCGAACCACTATGTGATAAACCAACGTTCATTTATCATCAACCATCAATAATGTCCCCATTAGCCAAAGCTACAAACATCACTTATTCACCCGACCAGACATATTCAATTTCTCGTCGATTTGAACTCTTCATAAATGGGAAAGAATACGTAAATGCATATGAGGAGGAAAATTCACCATTCGAACAGGATTCGAAATTCAAACTACAGCAGCAATTGAAAGATCAATTCAATGATGATGAAAGCATTGTGCCTGATGAGAAATACGTTAAGGCCATGGAATATGGTATGCCACCAACTGGAGGATGGGGGATTGGTATTGATCGTATGAGTATGTTGTTCAGTGGGAAAGATCGTATAGAGGAAGTTTTAACATTCGGTACCGTCAGTGATGTTTTGAAACAATGAAATCCTTTCCATGTAAATAGTTTTAATGAATGATGAATAAGTTATGGATGAGTTACGTAATGATTTTTTTTGTTTATGCTAACGCGAAATTCTAAAACGCGCGTGTAAAGAAATGAAACCTCTTAAAGCTTTAAATCTTACGTTATAAGAAAAAAAGTGTTGATTAAGTGAATATGAGTGCTGCAGCTGCTGTTCAAGAGCCCATCGATATTGAGGAAATTATACCATCTCAAGAGATAGCTGAGGTTTCATCGAAGAAAGAACAAGAATCTCTTGATTTTCTACCACCTTCAGTACCTAGAAAACATACACATAAATCCACAACTTACAAGACAGAAATACCCAAGGCAATTTTAGAATCTCCAAATGAGCCATGTGTTCTTGGTGTTGATGAAGCTGGGCGTGGTCCAGTTTTGGGTCCTATGGTTTATGGGGTTGCATATTGTCTTAAAGATTATGAAATTACATTAAAGAAACAATATGGATTTGCAGATTCTAAAACTTTAACAGAAGTGAAGAGAACAAATTTATTAGAACAGATTTGTTTCAAAGATGGTGATTTATATAATAATGTTGGTTGGTCAACAAGAACAATGACAGCCATGGATATTAGTTCTGGTATGTTGAGACCTCATAGTGTGGGTAATTATAATTTGAATGAACAAGCTCATGATGCAACAATGGAACTTATTCAAGGGATTTTAGATCAAGGAGTCAATTTAACAGAAATTTTCGTTGACACAGTTGGGCCACCTGTTCAATATCAAGCAAAATTACAGAAGAGATTTCCAACTTTGAAAATAATTGTTGCTAAAAAGGCAGATGCAATTTATCCATGTGTGAGTGCTGCAAGTATTTGTGCAAAAGTTACAAGAGATTTTTCACTTTCTCTTTCCAAAGATGAATTATATGGACCTGAAATCATATGGGGGTCGGGATATCCAAGTGATCCAAAGACAACTAAATGGTTGAATAGTGCAGTTGACCCAATTTTCGGATGGGATCAAGTAGTTAGATTTTCATGGCAAACTGCAAAAGATGCCATAATTAAAAATGATGGGATTGATATTGAATGGGAAGAAGATAATTTGAAAGATGATTATGGTGATGTTGGAGCAATGTTCAGGAAAAGGGCAAGAGAAGGAAATGGATTAGATGGATTACCTGTTTCAACATTATGGTATGGACGTAACGTTAATTGTTTTTGAAAAGTTGATATAATATTGATGGTCCATTATAAAATTATTGTAGAATCTAGATTCCTTAGTAATATGATCTATTATAAACTCCGGCGGTTTGAATATAGTGGAGAATAAAGCAATTGCGACGGGAGTTTTAAATAATTTCATTTGATCCGTCTTTTGTTAATATAAAACGATATAATTCTATTGAAAATTATCTTGGATTAAATTGTTTTATTTATCATCGTTGCTTTATTTGTCATTTGTGTCTCGGAGTGTTTCTACAAACATGTCAAAATATGGATTTATCAAGATTGAAAGAGATTTCGTTAAATCACTTCCAAATCCTCAATCTCCTACTCCATTGAAAGATGTTTCATTACCATCTAGCCCATTAGCGACCTCAATTTTGAAATATGCAAAGACTCAACTGAATGAACAGACATTGAACCATTCATTGAGAGTCTTCCTTTATTCAAGAGCAATCATTCATGATCAATTCCCATCATGGGGGCTAGATGAAGAAGTCGTATTTGTCACAGCGTTGCTACATGATTTAGGTACAACTGATGAAAATTTAAAAACCACCAAGATGTCATTTGAATATTATGGAGGGATTAAGGCTAGAGAATTAGTCTTAAAAGAGAGCAAGGGAGATCAGGATTTTGCTGATGCAGTTTCCGAAGCTATTATAAGACATCAGGATCTCAATGATAATGGGTTCATTACACAATTGGGGCTTATCATTCAAATCGCCACTGTATTGGACAATGCAGGGTTTGAAGTTGTTGCGAAACTGGTTCACCAAGATACTTTAGATGTTGTTAACAAAAAGTATGTTCGCGAAGGATGGTTAGGGTGCTTTGCGAGTGTTGTGGACAAGGAAAATGAGTTGAAGCCATGGGGGCACACAAGCTCATTAGGAGTTGAGGATTTCCCCAACAATGTTCGTGATAACAAGCTCAAGTATACTTTGTGATATACGCTTTAACAAGTAACCATTTCGTACGTGTTGTTCTATTGTAGCCCTTTCTGGTATCTCAGCCAGGGCTGCCAACCGCCAAGTGACACCACCAGATCAACAGCGCGGTCGCGCATTCGCGAAACGACACCCACCAAAATTTTCAACCGCTGTAGAAATTTGAAAATGCGTGGGAGCACAGACGCTTGACTGTTCACCGGTGAGAATCAAAGAATCTTCACCATTTCACAAAACATCAACTGAACAAGCATAACAACCAGAGTGTCAAGGCCCAATCATCCTCTAAATATTCGTCCCATGTCTGCTATCGCCACCTTCGCAAGAATCGCTCGTCCAGCTGTTCGTGCTCGTGCTCTCCCAAGGTGAGTATTTTCTTCGCAATCCTTCTCGTATCCCTAATAGGAGACGTTAAACGTTGATGAAATTGAGATATACTAACAGATTCATACCAGATGCACTAGATTCAACAATCTCTCTGTTCGTTTCCAATCATCATACCCTCCACATACCGTCATTGGTATGCCAGCTTTGTCCCCAACAATGACCCAAGGTAATTTGGCTGTTTGGAATAAAGCTGTTGGTGATGAATTACAACCTGGTGAAGCCATTGCTGAAATTGAAACTGATAAGGCTCAAATGGATTTCGAATTCCAAGAAGAAGGGTTCTTAGCCAAGATCCTTGTTGAAGCTGGTACCAAAGATATCCCAGTCAATACTCCAATTGCTGTTTATGTTGAAGATAAAGGTGATGTTGATGCTTTTAAAGATTTCACCGCTGAGGCCAAATCTGATTCTGCTCCAAAGAAGGAAGCTGAAGCTCCAAAGGAAGAAGAAAGTGCTAAGGAATCTAAAAAAGATGAAGGTAGTTCTCCAGCTCCAAAGGCTAAATCTTCAGGTTCTTCATCTGCCCCAACTGATCGTATCATTGCTTCTCCATTAGCTAAAACTATTGCCTTGGATAAAGGTATCTCTTTAAGAAAAATCACTGGTACTGGTCCAAATGGTAGAATCGTTAAAGAAGATGTTGAAAAATTCATTGCTTCAAATAAAGATGCTGCACCAGCTGCTGCTTCTCCAGCCGCTGCTGCATCCGGTGCTGCTGGTCCATCATATGTTGATACTCCAGTTACAAACATGAGAAAAATCATTGGTAAACGTTTATTAGAATCTACCCAAACTAACCCATCATATATCGTTTCCTCTCAAATCTCTGTTTCTAAATTATTAAAATTACGTGCTTCATTAAATGCTCAAGCTAATGATCGTTATAAATTATCTATCAATGATATCTTAATCAAAGCCATTTCCGCTGCTGCATTAAGAGTCCCAGAGGCCAATTCCCATTGGATAGAATCCGAAGGTGTCATTAGACAATATAACAATGTTGATGTTTCAGTTGCCGTTGCCACTCCATCTGGATTAATTACTCCAATCGTTAAAAATGCTCATGCTAAAGGTCTTGTTAACATTTCTACAGAAGTTAAAGATTTAGGTAAACGTGCCAAAGATAACAAATTAAAACCAGAAGAATTCCAAGGTGGTACCATTTGTATTTCAAACTTGGGTATGAACCACGCCGTTAATTTATTCACTTCAATCATTAATCCTCCACAATCAACTATCTTGGCCATTGGTACTGTTCAAAAAGTTGCCATCCCAGACAATGCTAATCCAAACGGATTCATCTTTGATGATAAGATCAGTATCACTGGTACTTTTGATCATAGAGTCGTTGATGGTGCTAAAGGTGGTGAGTTCATCAAGGCTTTGAAAGAAGTTATTGAAAACCCATTGGAATTATTATTATAATTTAAAAGCATTATATACGAACAAGAAAAAGCAACTCCTAAAATATATATAGTTATGAACTGAATTAACAAGTTAATTTATAGATAATTGCAAATTGTAGTTGAATATTAAAGAAGATCTTTTGGTGGTTATCTTATTCCGAGTGGGTCCTTAACAATTTTTGCAAGTTTTTCTGAAAACTTCGAAACTCGTTGAAGAAATCCAAAATCAAGTTTTAATGATAGTTAAAGATTCAAATAACTATTTTTGATCATACAATATAAAATTCAACAATGGCATTTGCATTATCAGACGAATCAAAAGTATGTTGAGTTTGAGTTCCCATATTAGCTTGTTGATTCATGTTGGAAGCAATGAACTGATTTGGGTGGAGGGGCGGTATTAATTGGATATCAATATTAACAATCATAGGAACGTATCACTAAAATCTTGGATTCAGCAAGATTAATTGCTCATTATGGATGGATCCCATTTGTCTTGTATTTGGGATGGTCACAAACTCCAAACAGACCACCTTTATTAGCATTATTATCCCCATTACCATCTGTTTAAATCGAGCAATGATCAAATTGAACATTCTCAATCAAAATGGAAAGATTTAATAAACAAATGAATTTAAATATAAGAATTAAGTTGAGTATGAATGAATAGTGGAGAATTAAGAGAAGATTGGTGTATATAGGTTGGTTATGAATTGTAATTTTATGAAATCAATTGTTTTAGCAAATTGCATTGTAATAATTATAGTAATAGTAATAGTAGTAGCTATCGTAGGAGTTTGATCTAGTTTGTTGAATTTAGAATCAAAACTCATGAGCGGAATAATGTTGAATAAACAAGTTTATCACTATTTCATTTTATTGTTGTCCAGTAGAATATTTTGATAAGAAATTCACAGGACTTCCACATATCCAACCTCCGGATATTTTTTTTCACCACTAAAAAGCTTTGAAAGTCATCACTTTTAATTATAAATTGAATTCCCAATATTGATCACTTCACTTACTCCATGTTACGATAGAATCAAAAGATAATCTAAAGATAGAGATTCATGATGACAATAACATCCACACAGAGAGAAATCCTCTCTGGGTTAACGGCAGGATTCATTACCACAACAGTTACACATCCTCTTGATTTATTAAAGATACGGATCCAATTAGATGTTAAATCAACAAGTCATTTAGAAGCCTTAAGAAAGATTTATGGAGAATTATCAAGTTCTTCTAAACCATGGAGAGAAATATATAGAGGATTGCCATTGAATATGATTGGAAGTTCCACAGCTTGGGGGATATATTTTGCAAGTTATAGATATTTTAAAGATTTCATACATGATCAAAATAAAACATTACAAGATAAAAATTTAGAATCATGGCAATATTTAATAAGTGCAATGGGGGCTGGTACTTTCACTGCCGTTGTGACTAATCCAATATGGGTATTAAAGACAAGAATCTTGAGTACTAGTAAATTATCACCTGGAGCATATATTGGTATTAAAGATGGGATCTTGAGAGTTTTAAAAGAAGAAGGTATTAGTGGGTTTTGGAAAGGGTTAATTCCAAGTTTAATGGGTGTTAGTCAAGGTGCTTTACAGTTTACAATGTATGATACTTTAAAATATCAATTTAGAGGAGATGATAGTACTGGGAAATTACATGTTGGTGAATATATTGCAATGAGTTGTATTTCTAAAATTGTTTCATTATTAATTGTTTATCCATGTCAAGTTTTGAAAAGTAGATTACAAGATTATGAAAGTATAACTACAAAGAAGACAGTGCAAGATGTTGTTACTAAAATTATGAAGAATGAAGGAATCATGGGGTTTTATAAAGGTATTGTACCCAATATCGTCAGGGTTTTACCTGCAACTTGTATAACATTTGGGGTTTATGAAGAGATGAGAAGGGTTGTTTAGCATTATTTATCATTTTAAGGCATTTGCATTTTTTAAAGAGAACTTTACTGTAAGATAAATACAAATTGTAACATAGAATAACCGATTAAATTTATACAATTGTATTATGAATAAGTATAACTACCCATAAAATGATATCATTTCCCTTTTCATTTTTTTTTTTGATCTTTTCTCATCTTTTTATTTCATATAAAACCAAGTTTCCTTTTATTTTAAAACTAGATATACATTAAAAAACTTAATTAATAACCAAGGGCAGATAATTTTTGTGAAGCTTCAGTGTTGGCTTGAGAAGCTTGAGCAGCTTCAACTTTTTTAGTTAAAGCCTTCTTTTTAGCATAATATTCAGCAGCTCTAACTCTACGTTTGTCTTCCAATTTGGAAACAATATCTTGATATTTCCAACCGACAGCAGCAGATAATTGACCAACAGTGGTGTATTTTCTACCTGGTTTCAATCTCAAGACTCTTAAAGCTTGTGGAACGACAACTCTCTTCTTCTTGTCATATGGAGGTGGGACACCTTCGAAAACTTTTAATCTTTCTAAAGCAGCTTTACCACGAGCAGTCTTGTGGGCAATCATACCACGGATAGCCTTGTAAAAGATTCTTGATGGGGCTCTGAAATGGAATGGACCATGAGTTTTGTTGAATCTAGTACCTTTTCTCAAGTAATCATGGTATTTTAATTTGGTTCTGAAGAATTCACCAGAAATGTTTAAAGCTTCACATCTGACGACAACAACTTTTTGACCATTCAATAATTGTTTGGCAACAGTTGAGGCTAGACGACCTAAAAGGTGACCTTTACCATCAACGACAACGACTGGTTCAAAAGTACTCATTTTGTTGGATATGGTGTTTTTTGAGATTGTTGATACCTTATTAGAATAACTTTGAAATGTTGTAGATATTTTGTTATAGATTTTGGAAAAGTAAATTTGAAAAATTGATTGTGCGTTTGTGGGAAAGATGGTTTGAGCACCGGTGGGAGAGTGAACGGGCAGAGCGTAGGCAGAGATCCGGGAGAGCGCGAAGGGGCTAGGCAGAACACAGGCAGGAGAGTCGCACCGTAGGCAGAGAAGCGATACCACCTGGACACCACAACGGGCGACCAGTGTTAGTGTGTCTCAAACCGAAAAAGGGCTGGAATGCTTTGTGACTGTGCCCTCGCTGATGTTCACGTGATAGATGAAGCCCTAAGATAGAAGTCTGATCAATTTTTTGTGTCAAAATTATGGTTGTCTTTCAAAGTGAACATCATTGATTAATTGGTCTCTTGTTCATCGATATGTGGGGAGGTGTTCCCTGTTAGTAGTATAGTTTACACGAGGAAACTCGTGTGTACATTTTGAATTGTCAATAGTGTATATTTATAGGGAATCTTTATAGTGTATTAATACATAGTGTATGGCACAGTACAGAAGTGGATCTCAGTTCGAGAGAATTTATTTCAGGTAGTATAATGATACTCTTATATACTCCATATCTCATCGACATAATAATTTATCATCCCTTCGACACCAACAATATAACTCAAATACCCTAACCCACATAACCATTTCAACTTCATCAAGATATCATTCATCATGACATTCCCCTTGATCTCATCGTAGTCAGCATAATCCCTCCCCAGAGCACCCAGATGACTAAAGATCAATACTCTCCCTTGTTGGTGGCCCTGCTTTATCAATTCATCCAAGGTATCAATACAACCTTCCAAATCAAATACTCGGATATATTGGAACTGCGAGAACTGATCCTCAGTCAACTTTGAACCCAGCTTAGCAAACGGTAATGTCCCAGTGTCCTCGATCCATATGATTTGGCTCTTGTGCTCTGATTCTTGATTGACTATTGTATGAATCTTATCAAATAGACCCTTTAATTCCAGACGCGTTAGTACACTTCCAACCACTCAAAAAACTGATTTACAAAACTCACTTCAACGACTCGTTCATTATTCCCTCCTACAACACCAATAATACTCATAAAAGTCCCAAAAGATCACACGGAATTCTTCTTTGTTCTCTTTGTTCACTTCGGATAAATTTCATAGAGATTAATTAAGGCTTCTGTACATTTTTACGCGGGCCATGGGATCCGGTTCTCGCACATTTTGTATTTTGGTTACATCATGACAAGAATATAATTGAACCACAATCCTTTTATATTTATCTACATTTGAACAACAACCCCTCGCCTCAACAATATGTCAGAATTAACTCTACTGTTTTTAAATACACATCGTCTCCCTTTACAGACCTCTTCCATACCTCCTACGGTTCCTCTATTGAAGAAATATTTGATTGAAAATTGGTCAACAAGTTTTAACAATCAAGAAACTCCAGATGAGGTACCAATAAATATTGAACAATTACGATTCATTCATTTGGGGAAACAATTATCAGATGAACCTATTTCTTCATTAAATTTATCATTAAGTGATGTTATCCATGTCAGCACTAAACCATTATCATCAATTAATATAAATCCATCACAAACAAATAAATCATCAAAGATTAAAAAACCTTCAGAAATCTTGAATAAAAGGGAACAACAAAATAATAATTCGGAAGTTTTAGAAAATGAAAATGTTTCTAATAATAACATACCTACTACAAATAATAATAATGAAAAAAAAAATTCAAGTGGTTGTTGTATAATTGTATGATTTTAATCGCGGTTTAAGATTGGAATTCCAAGAATTTTTTGTGGCAGAGCAACTATAGATCCAAGGCTTATCCCTTGATATCAATAATACTGACCCATTATAGAGATCTCGAGGTAATAAAGATATTGATACATCAAGATTTGAACAAAGATTTCATTGATGATTGCACAATCAATCATGATAATTTTCAGGAACTTTCGGAATTGGGATATACTGTCAAGAGATAAGGTCTAAAAAAGTTCATACATGATAATCCAATGATTGGATTAAAATGAAGAGATGGATTATATATACAATTCATATATTAATCATAATACGTATCACCAATATATAAAGATTATTTTTTCTTTTTACTTTAAATATATTGTGTAGGAAATCAAAAGAACTAGAAACAATAATAAACAAGATGAATGAATGAATGAGATAATAATATATATATATATCAAATTTTGATGAATGTTATGGTTTATGATAAGAAGAATTCAAGTTCCTGACTTGATTAATCAATTATCCTTTTTAAATCCCTTTGCCAAATCAACATTACTTAAATCTCCTAAATCTTTAACTTTTTGTCTCATAACTAATGGACTTTCATGACCTGTAGTTTGTCCTTGTCCTTGACCATTTTTAGTCGGTGTTGTTTGTTCTTTTGGTTGTAAAGGTGTACTAAATTGAACAAAATTCCATAATGCAGGAGAACTTTGTAATGCAGAATTAGTATTGCCATTATGTTTATGATCACCATTTGATTTTGTATGATTATTATTGTTATTATTAATATTGTTATTATTATTATTTGAATTAGGGTTTGAATCATTTTTAACATCTTGTGTTATTGGTAAAGATGAGGGTTTTGCCCCACGATCTGGTGTATAAGCTTCAACGGCTTTAACAAATCTTTTAGCAGGACTAATATTTTCATCATCTTGGAAAAATACACCTTCATTATAATAATTTTTAACAGGAGTACGTTCATTTTTCAAAGGTGGTGAGGACAATTGAGTATTTTGTTCTTTTGTTGATTGATCTATTGAATTATTTCTCGTTGTTGATGTTCCTGGTGTATCAATGATTGATTGTCGTATGGATTGATTCGGTTGTTGTTGTAATGGGATAGTGGAAGATGATGTTGGAAATGACGCTGATCGTGGAGGATATTGTTGTGGAGCTTGAGCTTGTTGTTGTTGTTGTTGAGCTTGTTGATGTAAAGGAGGTAGTTGTGGTGGCATATAATAATGATTATACATCATATTTTGAGGTGGTGGTTGTCTTGATTGATTTTGTTGATATTGAGGATTATTCGGATATGGTACATTTTGTTGAGATGCAGCAGCAGCCATGAATGATAGGGCATCACTTCTTGAACCAGCATTATTCCCAGGAGTTAATGATGATGAAGGTTGATTTGTCAATGAAGTTGAAGAAGTTGGGATTGGTAATCCATTTGAAGAAGGAGCAGTGGAAGGAGGAGTATTATTGAAAGGTACTTGAGATGGGATTTTGCGACGTGTTGTAGCTTGACTTGCAGGTAAATCATTATGCATAGCTAAATGTAATTGTAATTGTCTTGAGACTGAAGAACCTCTTCTAACTTTTGATAAAGAACCACTTTGAAATTTTTTCATAAATTCAGATTTATAAGAATCTGCAATTTGCCATTTCATACCTTTCCCCGGTTCATTTGCACGTCTTGGAACTTTTTCAAAAGCTTTATTTAATGATAAATTATGTCTAATTGAATTTTGCCAACCAGATTTAGAAAATCTATAATATGCATAATGAGATGAAATCCAATCATAGATTTCAGATAATGATAAGACACCATCACCATTGGACAATATTGCCTGAGTAATCATTGTAGCATAAGAATATGGAGGTTTGATATCTCTAGCCTCATCTTTTGATAAATCATTATCTTGTTTTGAACCTAAAGCATGATTACTTTCATTATCTGAATCAACATTACTATACATTTGGAAACCTTTTAAATTAGATGAAGATGAAAAAGATGTAGTGGGAATTCCATTTACATTTGGATTTGAACCAAATGAAGGATGATTTAACCCTGGGGCAATACTTAATCTTTTATTTTTAGGTTTTGGTAATTTATGAGATATTGATTGTAAAACATTTGGACTTATTTTCGGTTGAGCATCAGGTAATATAAACATCATTTGAGTTCCTCCAATATCCACCACGGCACCTGAATGTAATATTGAAGGAGTTGAATTTGGACCACATGGGATTCTATTCCCATCAATTTTAGCACCATTACGACCAGATACAAATAATTCCCACATTCTTGTATCAAAATTATAATTCATTGAAGCATGTTGACGACTAACAACTTTTGCAGGACCCAAATCTATATCAACAATAGTTTCATTTGAAGCTTGTTGTTGTTGAGAGTTTGTTATAGTTAAAGTTGGATCGGTATTTCTACCAATGGAAACATTTAATGATTTAACATAAAAAGTCCAATTATTACCAGCAATTTTAGCAAAAGCTTGTACTTCATTTGCTTCATTTTTATCATTTGCATATTTTTCGGCAACGACAGTTTTATTTTCTGGAACTGCCAATATATTGATGACAGCATTTATAAGTTCATTTTGATCATCATATAAAGAGAGCTATGATATGAGTTAGTTATTGATGATTCAATAGGGTACATGTCCATCATCCCAGTTTGGGTTATTATTGTTGTTGTTCCGCCAACGGAACAATGTTCAAACCCTCGCAAACCGTTAAAGATTTCCATGGATATTTTTTTTTCTCTTCTATTGGATAGAATACATACGTTATCAAGAACTTCATCGGCAGACCTCTTCTTGGTGTTTTCCGACATTAGTGGAGTTGACTATTCCCTTTGGATTGTTAGGAATAGGATATAAATAGATTGGAGATGCTAGATACTAAACAAGTTGAATGATGCACAGTAGTGAAATATTGAATGTATTATTGATTGTTGTTCTAGTTTCAGGCAAGAGAGAAAAAAAAAACACTGAACAAAGGCAAACAAACAGAGCTTAAGGTTTGAAGTGACAGGGAGGTGATGATTGCCCTGAGTATGGCGATGGCGACTGGGCACTGATTAGATGAAGATGAAACACCCTTGGACGATTGCTCTGTGGGTTGAAATCTGAGCTTTTTCTGTTGGATTGTTGATAATTGGGACTGTTTTATTTACTAAACAAAAATGTAAACAAAAACAAGGAGAACAAAAAAAAAAATTGATTTGGGAAGCGGAAAAGTCACGTGAGGAACAATTGAGGAAGATAAAAAACTCATATCCGAGGGGAAGACCAGAAACTTTATCACGTTACTGTTCTCTCCCTCCTCGGAAATCAACTCACTATCAAGATGCTGCCAGTGGCAAAGTGCCAGTAAGGCTTTTGCAATGTTTATTTAGCGCGGCTAGAAGAGCGAATTCACTCAGGCAAAGCGCAACGAAACACCCGATTAGACGGGTTGTGCTCTATTGTTAGCTTGCCAGTTGCCTCATTGGTCGGGTTGCCCTGCCAAAAAGGCGTAACGCGGTGCCTGTTGCAGTGGACTTTGCGATGTCGGGATTAAGCAAGAGATCTCTATCTCTTGTGTCTGTTCTTGTATAATAACATCATCTTCATCTTCATCACCAGCACCATCACCTTCATCTTCATCTTCATCTTCAATAACTTCAACACAATACTCTCAGGCTATCAGTGCTCAAGTCCCCATCACGAGACGGAGAAAACGACAAAACTTATTCGTCGCAATAAAATTTGGCGAAAAACGCAAAAACACAAAGTGCCTCTATTGCCCGATCGGGATCCTTGCGCAATTCTGTCTAAAGAAGTTCCAATTTAATTAAATTTCCAACAAATTCAATTCATCTTTTAATCAATAAAACAACAATTTTAACTAAAATATCATCTTTACAATCTCAAATCGTTTCCCTCTCATTCACCGCTGTCAAAGAGAACCGCAAGTCGCTATACATCATCATCCAAGCCCAGCCCACAGCGACATATGAAGGTTGCCTTCTAATCACATAATGCCTCAGAACAAATCATCTCCCGCTGTGTTCATTCCTGATATACAACAGCCCACACCTGGCGCTAATGACCCATCAAAACCACAACTTCAAAAGAGGAAAAGAGTAACAAGAGCCTGCGACGAATGCAGGAAGAAGAAAGTCAAATGTGATGGCCAACAGCCTTGTATCCATTGTACTGTATACTCATATGACTGTACTTATGATCAACCTTCAAATAGAAAGAAGAATGGCGCTGATGTTCATCTAATAGAATCAAAATTGAAAAGTTCAGAGCAAGTCCTACATCTGTTATTACCAGATCTTGATGTATTTGATGCCAATTTCAATTATGAATTATTTGAGGAAATTTATTCGAAATTTAGACAATTAGATGGTTCAATTAAATTAGATGATTTACAAAATGAATATAGATTGAATAATAATATCCCAATAACTCAAAATAAAGAATTCAATGTGGAAACTCCTCCTTCAAATATTTCCACTCCAACAGCTTCAAGTATAAATTCCACAATACCCAATAATAATAATAATAATAATAATAATAATAATAATAATAATAACCATTTTATAAATACAAACAAGTCCAAAAAGAGGAAATTAACTTTCCCTCACGCAAATATAGATGGTTCTATTGAATCAAAAGCTGGTCGTGAAATTAAAATCATCTTACCTCCGAAAAACATTGCATTGGAATTAGTCACTAAAACTTGGGCTTCACCTTGTGTTTTATTTAGATTTTATCATCGTCCTGCATTCATTGCAGATCTTGATGAATTATATGAAACTGATCCTGAAAACTATACAAATAAACAAAATAAATTCTTGCCTCTGGCTTATTCAGTTATGGCCGTTGGTGCTTTATTTAGTAAAAAAACTAATGGTGTTGATGATAATTTCTTGGATGATGAAGGTTATAGATATTTCATTGCTGCAAGAAAACTAATTGATATAACTGATGCAAGGGATCTTTATGCCATACAAACAATTGGAATGTTGATTTTATTTTTACAATGTTCTGCAAGATTATCAACTTGTTATTCCTATATCGGTGTTGCATTACGTTCAGCTTTAAAAGAAGGTTTACATAGGAAATTATCTCATCCTTTCAATCCTGTTGAATTGGAGATTAGGAAAAGAATCTTCTGGACAATCTATAAAATGGATATTTATGTAAATACAATGTTGGGATTACCAAGATCAATCGCAACAGAGGATATAGATCAAGATTTACCAATAGAATTAGATGATGATAAAATTACAGAAGATGGTTATTTACCTCAAGAACCGGGGAAATTGAGTTCATCAGCAATTGCAAATAGTCATACAAAATTAATCTTAGTTTTAAATCAAATTGTTAAAAATCTTTATCCAATAAATTCAAATTCAAGATTAATTTCTCATGAAAAAGTTTCAGAAATGGAATTAGAATTAAGATCTTGGTTATCAAATTTACCAAAAGAATTGATTCCAGGATTTGATCCTCCTTTCCAATATTATAAGGCAAATAGATTATTACATTTATCGTTCTTACATGTTCAAATTGTTTTATATCGTCCATTTATCCATTACATTTCTCCAAAATATACCAATCTACCAAATGTTGATTCATTATCCATTCAAAGAGCTAAAAATTGTATCAGTGTGGCAAGAACTGTGGTTAATTTAGCGCAGGATATGATCAAGAAAAATATGTTGTCAGGTTCTTATTGGTTTTCAATTTATACAATTTTTTTCTCAGTGGCTTGTTTAGTTTATTATGTTCATGAAGTACCATTTGATGAATTCCATCCAGACTATATTGGGATTAGAAGTGATGCAGAAGCTGGGAAGGAAATTTTAACCTATTTAAAAGATAGTTCAATGGCTGCTTCAAGAACTTATAACATCTTGAACTCATTATTCGAACAATTAAATAGGAAAACTGCTTATCTTCATGCTCAAAGACAACAACAACGTCAAAGAGAAGAACAAGAGAAACAACAACATGTTCAACAAGTACAAGTGCAACAACAACAACCTGTTCAACCAATTCCTCAACAAGCTCCACAATATTATTCACCAAATGTTTCTTCAAAATTATCATTAAATAATAATAATTTTTCAGTTCCAATAGCACAAAATTTAACTGCATCAACTTCAATCCCAAATACAAATTCAAATTCAAATTCAAATTCAACTTCAAATATCAACACTCAGCCTTCTTATTCTTTCTCACAATCTCAAACACAAGTACCTTCAGTAACTCCATATGATATCAAACTTGAAGATAATTTAGAAGAAGATTTTGATTATTTAGCAAATTTTGATAATTTTATTAATCCAAATTCTCAATTTAATTTAACTCCAACTGTTAATCAATCTCAACAACCTACAACTGAAGTATTGGGAACAAATAAATTATTAAATAATGGGATTTCTACAATTACTCCATCAACAGATCAAGATAATTTGACTTCTCCAGGTAATGGAGGTGATAATAATTATATGCCAGGTATAATTGATCAATTAGATATGCAAATCTTTGGAAGATTTTTACCACCATATATGCTGAAAAGACCAAATGGTACTAATGGACCTGGTGCCAAAGGTGGTGATTTACCATCTGGATTAAATACAACAAATAATCCAACAAAATTAGAAGATTTACCAAATTTAAATGAAGAAAGTGGGAATTTTACCAATACTGGAATAAATTTATTGAATCCAAATTCAAATTCAACATTTATTTCAAATAATCAAAATAATTCAACAATTTTAAAAAATACAATTAATGATGATGATAATACAGCAAATTCAAATAAATCTGATAATAAAAACAATTCAAATAATGATGATAATAATGATAATAATAATAATAGTAATAATAATGATTCAAATAATTTTGAAAATGGTGTCTGGACAAACGAATTAAATGATGGTGATTTTTCCAAATTTATATAGTTGAAATGAAACTTCATCTAATTGACTTAACAATTTTCCATGTAGTTCATATATGAAGAATCAGAAGCGCCGATTCTACTGTTATAAGGATCAACAATAATTAATATATCTAAATTCCCAATTAAGCAAATCAAACGCAATGATTCAAAATTCTAGAGTCGAAAATCATAAAGTGTCACCTGATTAGCATGATAGCATACAACATCATTTTGTACCATCCAAAATGATTTTAGCAATTATCATAATTATTAATCATATGATGAGAATTGTGTCTTTAAAATTTAAAATATTGATTTTCTTTGAAATTGATTCGCATACACCCACCTAATCGTTGATCGTTGATCCAACTTTAATTTCCACAATATATAGAGGGAAAAGTATCTAGAACTGAAAAAAAAAAACCCCCATTAAACAAACAATTTTCCACAAATTGTTTATTGTTGCTGTTTTACTTTAAAGTTTGAATAGGAATTATTAAACCTTTTGACATTTCCAAACTCAATTAAAAGAATGTATACGCACTTTTGAATAACAATTTATGAATGATTAGAAATTCGGTATAATAAATAATGACTTGCTTGCCGTCACCTCATTTAAAACAGATTATAGCAAATTATATATAAATACGGTTTCCAATCAAGTTTTTGGTTTCATCTCTTGGTATACTTGCATTCTTCTCTCCTAAACTTTTTTTCTTCAGGTTCAATAATTAAATTCAATAGTTGAAAATGGCTACAAATATTGAAAATGAACATGATCAAGCTACTGTTAGTAGTCCAACTGATCAATACCATTCAGAAAAACATCCTCAACAACAAGCAACTACTAGAAGAAATACTTCGGGCGGTATTTTGGGTAAAATTGGTGGTAATCCCTTGATTACTTATGGTTTGAGAGCTGCGCAATTTGTCTTTGGTATTATTGCATTGGCATTGGCTAGTCGTTCATTAAATAAATTTTATAATAGTGAAAGACGTATGAGATTTCTATCATTTTGTGGTGCTTTGACTTTAATATATTTGATTATTTTAGGATTATTATCATTCATTAAACCTGCATTGGTTATAGCTGGTCCTGTTTTTATTATGGAGGCATTGTTGAGTATCTTGTGGTTATGTGCCTTCATTGCAACTGCTGCTCGTTATAGTCAATTCAGTTGTAAGATTAAATCTTCAGGTTATAGCAGCTCTTCGGGTTATGGTTCAGGTTCAGGCTCTGGATATAATTATGCAAGTTATCCAAGCTATAGTAACTCGACTCATATCAAAGGTTGCAGATCAGGTAAAGCTGCTATAGCATTTGCAGCATTTAGTTTCTTACTCTTTGCCCTTTCAGCTGCTTTGTTGTTTTTCAATGTTATCAGAAGATTATTGGCAAATAACAAGAGAAACTCGTTTTTCCAACTAGGTTCCCAAAGTGGCGTTAGATTGAACAAACCAGCATTGGCATTCAGTAGACATTATGATCCGGATACTGATTCATCTGGTGCTCCAAAATATGGAGGGAACGATGTTGAATCGGGAACTTATGGTGATACACATACCTATACTAATGAACACTCTGCCACTGGTGGTGGTTATCAAGGCAATACAGGTGGTAATGAATATCAAAGTAATCAGCAAACAACTTCCGGTGCTGGAGATTATACAACGTCGGGAAATACTGGGGGTTATAACCAGGAGTCGAATGCTGGGAACTATAATTCCAAACTTTCATACCCAGAAAACTCTCATCAAAGAGCTTAAGGATTCGAAATGGCTTTTTCAAAATTTAGCTTTCCTGAGTAACATATCTTTAATATCTTAATATTTCAATTTATTTAACACATTGACTATCCTTACTTGAACCGTAGTTAAACAAAATAGAGATTGACGCAATGTATGATTAAATTTCGTTATGGGCACAATATTCTTTTAAAACATGGAGATCATATAGTTTTACTTCAATCTTGTATATATGGAAAAATAGACTTCAATATGAGAATAATGTATAGAGGTTTATCATGACTCTTTATGGTTGTATTTTTCATTAAAATATCTACATATTTCAAATTTTTAAATTTTAAACATTCACAAAATACCATATTCAATTTATTAATTTAATTTCAAAATTGTTTAATCAAACTTTAAATATTTTAAAATAATCAAACTCTCTGTATTTTATACAATATTCAAATAATTTAATAAACTGTCAAAAGTTCCTTCGCTTCAAAGTCAATTTTAAATGATATTTAACTTTTGTTATATGAGTTTCAAAAATCATATAAAATTTTCGCTAAAAATTATGCACCCCATATAAACCAGCCAGGGAAAAAAATAATTAAAAGTTCAAGAAAATTTTAAGTTTGACAGGTAAATATACACATTTTAAGAGATTGTATTATGTTGTTAGTTATGGTTCATACTGAAGAGAAGTATGGAAAGGGCACCATGTATATAGTTTAACTATTGGTTGAACTTTACAACTTTAATCTAATAAGCGTAACGATAAACATTAAAACTAATAATTATACAAAATTTCATATATATATATGTAATAAACAAACTTTGAAGTACATCATGATAAGAAAAAACATTCAAAAACTTTCACAAAGTAATTAATGATAATAAAAAAAACACAAATCATGATGATAATAAAATAACGAAATACAAGGAGGAAAAAAACTAAACAATTTCATGATAAAAAATGAATTTCATGTATGTCGTGAACAATTTGGGAAGGAAACAAAACAAGATCATGAAGACGTGATTAGAATCAGTTAAAATTGATTCTTCAAGACATGGATAACGTGATAATTGATGAATTAAAAACAATAATGATGATAATATAATAGTTTAAAAAGATGTGATTGTTTAATTATCGTTGATAATTAATATTTTTGAATGAAATATTCCCATTTTTACCATCATTTATATTCGGAATACCTTGATTATTTGGAGCGAAATTTGTACCATTTTGTTGATTGAATGCCAATTGTTGATTAAAATTTGGATCTTGAGTATATTGATATTGTGGTTGGAATTGAGGTTGATAATGTTGCTGTTGTGGCATTTGTTGAGGAATAGGTTGTTGTTGTGGAGGTTGTTGTTGTTGAGGTTGATGAGTTTGGGGAGAAGTTTGAGGTTGTGGTGTTGCCAAATGAGGTGTTGATAACAAGGGAGAAGTTCTTTTCCCACGACCTTTTATACCTCTATTTGAATTTTTATAAAGCCCTGCAAAATAATTTAATAATTCACGTTCATTTGGATTCATTGAATTTTGGTCATCATCTGGATCAACTTCAGCTAATCTTCTTGTTAAATTATTTAAAGTCTCCAAATGAAATCTATTTTGATGAGCTTTTAAATTTCCCAATTGTGTAAAGGCCTTATTGCAACCATCTAATTTACATTCATATGGTTTTAAATTTGCATGAGTTAATTTATGAGCAGCTAAATTCCCCTTTCTTGAGAAACTTCGACCACAAGTTTCACAAATATATGGTTTTTCACCTGTATGTAATCTTAAATGAGTTCTTAAATTCCCACCTTGAGTGAATCTTTTCCCACAATAATTACATTCAAATGGTTTATAACCAATATGTGATCTAACATGGACTTCTAAATGTGTTGATTGTGTAAAAGTTTTATGACAATATTGACATTCATGATGTTTTGTACCTTTAGTTTTCGGTTTATCAATCCCACCAACCAATTCGGTATGTTGAGGTAATACACCATCTCCATTATCTAATATACTGCCATCATCAGCTTGAGGAATTGGATTATGAACACCTTTTTTACGAGCCTGGATAACAAGCATTAATTGATCAACTTTTGTAGCCCCTAACAATGGACGTCCATCTTCTGTTGTTGCAGTTTCTTGAGCAGACATCAATTTTTGACCTTCAGAATTATTAGAATATTGTGAAGAAGTTGGAGAAATATGGGATGGTTGAACAGATGGTGATAAATTATCGTTGTTGTTGTTAATATGTGTTGTTGTTGTATGTTTATACTGGGGACTTAATCCACTTTGACTTTTAGTGGTCTTTGGCTGTAAAGCATTTCTTCTTTTATTACCACCACTTGAATCCTGACTTGAACGGTTTGAAGATTTTTGTCTTGTTGTTTTAGGTTTAGGTTGTGGTGATTTTTTAGCTTGATCCTTTGGACGAGGCTGGATTGCCGGCTGTTGACCATATTGAATTGGTGCTGGGTATGGTGTAAATTGATTCGGCTGAGAATTAGGTTGCTGCTGCTGAGGATTAGGTTGTGGTTGTGGTTGTGGTTGTTGTGGTGGGAATTCATTATATGGTAATTGAGGTTGACGAAACTGTTGCTGCTGCTGGTATTGATTATATGCTGGTTGTTGTTGAGGGTGTTGAGTACCTCTAGATTGTGGGCGTTCAGCAATAGTACCCAAATCTTGTTTAAATGGGGCGTCTGGTTCTGATTTAGTTTCTCTCTTCAATTTATCATCATTTGTTGGATCCTTCATAACTAGATCCTCTTCCATTGGCTTTATTGAATCTCTTTTAGCGAAAATATCAAAATCACTACCATCACCAAATGTGTTGTTATTCAAGAAACTTGGGATTCTTGAATTTCTAATGGAATCTCTTTTGCTAAAGAAATCAAAATCCTCACCAAATGGCGCACCACCTTGGTATAGCACTGACGAATTTCTTCCACCAATGTTGTTATTATTATTTCCATTGTTATTGTTGTTGTTATTATTGGTGTTATTGCTATTATTATTATTGTTATTGTTGTTGTTAGAGTTAGATGATTTATTTGAGAAATTTGGAGCTTTTAGTTTCACAGCAGGATTGAAAGGTTCCAATTGTTCAGAAGGTCTTCTTAAAGATCCATATGTTGCATAATCCCCTGTTGGCATGAAATTTTGATTATTTTGGTTATTTTGTTGACCTTGAGGATTTGGACCCTGTTGGCCTCCTTGCTGACTTTGGCTTTGTCCAGGAGGTAGAAACATATTGTTTAATATAGAATAACCACGACCATTTGAATCATAATTGAAGCCTTGATCAGCTGGGGTTGGTAGATTTAAAAAGTTTGATATACTTGAGTTTGAATCTGTTGAAAATCTTGGGCCATTATTACCAAAGTTTGTATAAAAGGATAATGAATCAGCACGACCAGTTCTTGGAGTCACATCATCTTTTCTTTGGTTAGTAGTGACCTGAATGTTGTTGCCATTGTTTGACAAGTTTGATTGTTGTGGATAAGGATTCCCAACATTTCCAACGCCAGACTTGTTGTTATTATTTGTAGGAGTTTCACCATCATAATAAGCTGTTGAATCGAAATTTCTGGGACTAGCACCTGAAGGTTGATTTGGATTGAATTTATTCTGAGGGTTATTTGCTAGATTTGTATTGTTGTTACCTGATTGTTTTGGATTCATTTCATCGCCCCTGGTATATCTATGATGATCACCACCAGACCCGTCATTTGGATTGTTGCTGTTGAAAGTCAAGGCATCCATGGTAAAAGAAGGGATTCAAGCCAGATGGATAGCCGAATAGATTGCAATAGCGATGATTCTGAGTTGGGCGGCTAATTCGGTAGTGTGATGGGATTGTGAGTGGGATGTGTAGGATGTTTGAAATGAGTTAGCAATTTGTTGTTGAAGGGTCGGCGATACAAAGTTGGCAAACGAAAACAACTAAAGAGACACCAAGAGCCTTTTGACCAGAATGTGTAGTGTGGAGTGGGTATGGATGGGAAGTGTTGCTGTTTTGGGCTTCGACAGATGAAAAATGAATCACTAAGATTTCTTGTGAGCTGTTAATGTAGATGTTGATCTTTCCCCTGGAGCTGTTGATGTTGTGGTACACTTCCTTTTTACGGGGTTGAGATGAAGATATTTGTTACTTTTTTTCCTGTCTAATATGTAAATAAGCTTCCGTGGAGTGTGCTTAGATCTTGCCTGCTTTGGCTAAAAGGTTGGCTCCATGTACAATTGGCGTTGAAGTATCTGGACCTTGTAAGATATAAACACTTGATAATTATGGCAATTCTATAAAATTTGCAAACAGTTCAGTTCATGTGCCAGTTTAAATTGAGAATTCCAGTGTAAAAGCCCAAAACCCAAAAACAAAACTTCGTTGCGATGAAAAGTGGAAAGCCGGTTTTTTTGAGCTTGAGCATTACGTAATGCTGAGATTTTTATAGGTTAGGAGCACAGATTGGGCTCATTGGTCACGTGAGAAGCTGAAGAAAAAAAAATTTAACATATACAGAAAAAGGCATTAAAGAGATGGTGTATGAATAACCAGGATTCTCTCAGATAGACTCATTACTAGTACAAATGTCCGCAGAAGAACCAGTCGAAGACGTCGATGTCTCCATGCAAGACGAAGAGCCAGAAGATGTAGACACTGAAAAGATCAAGATAGTATGTGTCCATGGATCTGTTACTCTACAATAGAGATCAAGAACTAACTCCAATAATAGCTGCCAGGTGCTACGGAAGATGGAACTGCTGCGTCTTTCCAAATCTTAGACGAAGATCACACATTGGGTAACGCCCTAAGATATATAATAATGAAGAAGTGAGTGATCCACTACAGTTTCGAATTTAACCAATGCAACATTACTAACCAATATTTATAACCAGTCCTGAAGTTGAATTCTGTGGTTATTCAATCCCTCACCCTTCTGAAACTAAACTAAACATTCGTATCCAAACTTATGGTTCAATAACAGCCGTGGAAGCTTTACATCAAGGTTTAAATAATTTAAGTGAACTATGTACCCATATTGAAGATAAATTTACTGAAAAAATTAATAAAGCTGATTATCCAACTGAAGAACCATAAATCATTGATTAAAAAGAAGAAAACTGCATATGAAAAGGGGATCCGTGGAGAATGGAGTGGATGTGATGTATTAATGTACAATAGATTATTAGATTATGAATCGTAGATACTACAAGGTGATTGAAGCAATTTGGACATTAGGTGAAAGTTCCGTTCGATTCACTGTACAAGCTGTTATAATCAAGCCTGATAACATATGAAGAGCTGAACCAAGGTGATAAATAGCACCTTATAAGCATAAGAAAAGACAACAACAGTTCGAGTTAATCCTTATTCTAAACAGTAAAATCTGAATGAAAACATGCCTTGAGATAGGCTTGTCTTTCATGAGAACAACGATTAGAAAGAGGTCATGATAGAGAGCTGCGCAATCCTGCTAAATCGGTCCTGAAATGCATCAAATGGATGTCACCACTGCTTTAATAAATGGCAATCTAAACAAGAAAATATACATGAAGGCAGCACCAAGTTCAATTATCGCATGTCAAAAATAGTATATCAATAATATTCATAAATTCATTATTTTCTTTTGCACTTGAATCGAAACCATATTACGTAATTCCCAAGTATCACCCGGAAATTAAATAACGGTAAATTTTTTTTTTCTTTTTTTGGCCATCTGCATAGTATAAAAAAAAATTTATTTCCTCTTTTCTAAAGATATTATACTTTCCTTAAATTTAAATAATTGATTTCAATTGCAAATTTTTACAATCAATCAGTCATATTAAACACATAAAGATGTCTTACGGCGGTGGTTTTGATCGTAACAGTGGTTACAGTGCTGGAAACTTTGGTAACAGAGGTGGTGATAGAGGAAGTGACAGAAACTTTGGTTATAGAAATGATGGCGGCTTTGGCGGTGGCCGTGGTGGTGGCCGTGGAGGCCGTGGTGGCTTTGGTGGTGGTCGTGGCGGTGGCCGCGGTGGCTTTGGTGGTGATAGAGGTTTTGATGGTGGTGATAGAATGTCAAACTTGGGTGATAATTTACAAAAACAAGAATGGGATTTAGATTCTTTACCAAGATTTGAAAAAAATTTCTATGTTGAACATGAAGTTGTTAGAAATCGTGGTGAAGAAGAAATCCAAGCTTTTAGAAAATCAAATGAAATGACCGTTATTGGTTCAAACATTCCAAAACCAATTGAATCCTTTGATGAAGCAGGGTTCCCATCTTATGTTTTGGATGAAGTTAAAGCTCAAGGTTTCGCTAAACCAACTGGTATTCAATGTCAAGGTTGGCCAATGGCTTTAAGTGGTCGTGATATGATTGGTATTGCCGCCACTGGTTCTGGTAAAACTTTATCTTATGCCCTTCCAGGTATTTTGCATATTAATGCTCAACCTCCATTAAGTCATGGTGATGGTCCAATTGTTTTAGTTCTTGCTCCAACAAGAGAATTGGCTGTTCAAATCCAAGCTGAATGTTCTAAATTCGGTCACACTTCAAGAATTAGAAACACTTGTGTTTATGGTGGTGTTCCAAGAGGTCAACAAATCAGAGATTTGGCCAGAGGTTCTGAAATCTGTATTGCCACTCCAGGTAGATTGATTGATATGTTGGAATCTGGTAAAACCAATTTAAGAAGAGTTACTTATTTGGTTTTAGATGAAGCTGATAGAATGTTGGATATGGGTTTCGAACCTCAAATTCGTAAAATTATTGAACAAATTAGACCAGATCGTCAAACTCTTATGTGGTCTGCTACTTGGCCAAAAGAAGTTCAAGCTTTGGCTCGTGATTATTTACATGATTATATCCAAGTTAATGTTGGTTCATTAGAATTGGCTGCTTCCCATACTATTAAACAAATTGTTGAAGTTGTTAGTGAATTTGAAAAAAGAGATCGTTTATTAAAACATTTGGAATTTGCTATGAATGATAATAACTCTAAAGTTTTGATTTTCGCTTCAACCAAAAGAACTTGTGATGAAATCACCAAATATTTAAGAGATGACGGATGGCCAGCTCTAGCCATTCATGGTGATAAACAACAACAAGAACGTGATTGGGTTTTGGGTGAATTCAGATCTGGTAGATCTCCAATTATGATTGCCACTGATGTTGCTGCTCGTGGTTTAGGTACGTATTAATTTTGCTACTCCCCGATTGTATTAACTTAACTTTTTTAGGTCTTTGTGAAGATTATGATTTGATTTGATGTGATGATTGATTTGATTATTGATTTGATACCCCACATCCATCAAGATTGTAATGATACCCTTTATGCAAAAACAAATAATTGATAATTCAATTCTTGAAAGAATGTGGCGTGCTTTGAGCTTTATTGGTTGAGTGAATGGAAGTGATTTTCCTATTTCATTCCCACACCTCAAATGCTGTTTCTTTCACTCACTTTGATTAGTGATTTCATTGTTTTTTGTCTCGATGACAATTAACAACAAAAACTACGAAACTGGCTTGACCATTTCGGAAAGAAGTTTGATAAAACTTATTAGATGAATCCAGCCTCTTGAGCATATCTATACTGAAATTCTTTTGATTAGACTGATACGTGATATGATTGACAGTAAACAGAGTTCTGCAAATTGCTCTTTTAATGTCTCTTTATGTTATCCGTCTCCCTAGAAAAAGAAGACGATTTCTTTCAATTGATTGAAAATTTCTCTTTCTTGATTTCAGAACGAAAAGGTATATGCTCTTTATCTATATTCATCTTCATAGGTTTTAATAAACGAAACTTCTGTTCCGATACATATAGTCCAGTGTAGTTGAGGTGTTCACCTTTATTAATCATGGTTTTTTTTGATAATTGCATTTTCTATTCTACTCATTTTCCTAAATTGAGTATCTTCCAAAGATCTTTTCACTAAAATTTTGATACAATAACAACTATTATCTTAATGTGATTAGTTTACTAACAATTTCTCTTTTAGATGTCAAAGGTATCAACTTCGTTATCAACTTTGATATGCCAGGTAACATTGAAGATTATGTTCATCGTATTGGTAGAACAGGTAGAGCTGGTACCTCTGGTACTTCAGTCTCATTCTTCACTGATGGTAACTCTAAATTAGGTACTCCATTGATCAAAATTTTAAGAGAAGCCAACCAAGAAATTCCAGAAGCTTTAGCTCCATATGATAGAGGTTCATTTGCTCATAGTCGTTATGGTGGTGGTGGCCGTGGTGGTTTCGGTGGTAGAGGCCGTGGTCGTGGTCGTGGTGGTTTCGGTGGTCGTGGTGGTGGCCGTGGTGGTTTCAACCGTTATTAGATTATCTAGTATACCGTTTTCAATCATATCAATCCAATTAAAAAATTTAATATCAAGGGGGGTTATTTAAAAAAAAATTTGCTTTCATTTAGGTTTACATTTATTGCGCTTTTGCCACTTTAATCAATTTCATAGAATATACATTAGTTTCACTGTTTATTAGATTTTTCAATATTCTGTAGAATTGTATTGGTTCATTACCAACCATCACCCCATCCATCATCATCACCAACGTCTAATTCAAGTTTCAATTTACTCTTTGGTTTCAATTGTAAACCCTTCTTTGCAGGAGCAGAGGAAATTTTAGTCTTATTACTAGAAGCTTTAACATGTCCACTAGAGTTTGATGTCGATGGGAATAATTCCTTCACCACTGGTCTCACAGCTGTTGGTTGAGCTGCTTGTTGTTTTGGTTTTGAGTTTATTGGTTTGAATTGTGTCACAGCATCATCTTCAAACCCACCCCAGCCATCATCATCATCGATTTGAATATCCTCATCATCATTTCCCCAATCTTCATTATATTCAACTTTTTCCACTTGGTTCTGCACTATAGGCTCCTTTTTAAAAGATGCAACAACAGAAGGTGTTGAAGATCTACTATCAGCTGGACTTATCCCGTTATTAGCTTCGTTATTTAATTTACCACCGAATCCATTGGCCAAGATGTTTGACATATTTATGCCAAAATGTTGAATATCTGATGTGACTTTATTCATAGCATTCAAATCAGCATCAGAATCATTGTCAGGTGGTAATTTGGCTGCTTCTTCTTTAATCTTACTGAAAAATAAGTCAAATGTCTTTTGCGCTTCATCACGGACTTTTGAACTTTTATCTAATAAAGAAGGTGCAATAACTGATAATATCTTTGTACTGATTACTTCAGGTGTGAAATAGTTGATACAGCTTGTAATGGCCATTATAGCCGCTAGTCTTGAGTGAATAAATGGATCCTTCATGGCTTTACTAAACGCAGTAGCCAATACAGAGGCCCTCGAAGATTTGTTCAAGTATTCTGCAATTTTCCCAAGACAAATCGTTGTATTTGTTCTGATTTCTGGTTTCTCATCACTCTGTGTTTTAGCTAAAAACCTCAATAAGTCATTGTTTAATTGTCGATCAGAAAGCTTTGGAGCTAGGTATAAAATAGCTTTAATTGTCTCTTCCCTAATGGCTGGATTTGAATCTGAAAATCCGGTAACAAAGTATTGGAAAACTCGATCACTCACATCTGACTTGGTAAGTTCTTCAATGAAATTTGGTATTGATGCTAATAATAGGACACGTATTTGCCTATCAGGTACTGTGAATGCTTTAAGAATAATAGGTTTGACAACAGATATTTTAGATGAGCTCGATAATGTTTCACCAAACGTCAAGATGAGACGAAGAGAAAAAGCAGCGTTTTCAGGACTATGGTTGAAAAAGTTGATTAATTCTGGTATGATTCTATTTTCAAGGAAACCTGGAGGAGCATCATTCTTGACATTTTCCAAATTTTGGAAAAAATGTAACTTCTCTTGATCGTCTCTTAAACCGAATTCATCCAATTCCTTATAACAGGAAATCAATTCAGTATTGAAAAACGTATTTTCTCCATTTTTTAAAAGTGTTTCCACTGTTGGTCTTGCTGTGACAGAAGCTCCAATTAATTTCTTATACGCAGCTAATATAATCCTAGGCACATTAGCACCTTTTTCAACCTCTCCATTTGTTATATGGAACTTACCAACATTGAAAAGTTTGTAAATAAAGACTCCAAGTCTCCATGAATCAAATTTAGCAGGATTTGTGTTTCTCAGTATGTCGATACCATTGTTTGTAACTTCAGGTGATAATAACTCTGTAAAACCGGGCAATTTAGCCGATAAACGATATAGAGGTTGATCTGGATCTGATTTCAAGTTCGTTACAACTTCAAACCCACCTAGTTTAAATTCACCCTTCTCATTAATGAAAACGGTGTGGAAATCAAGGAACCCTAAGACAGAAAATGCTTCGACATTAATGAATTTGATAGCTTTCGCAACTGAATAAATAATCAACAACTTGACTTGTTCCGTGAACTCATTTTCAGAATCCTTCAAATATTGAGCAAGTGATTGGGCCCTTTCAGAAACAATATATAGATTGGAATCGTTCTCAAATGTATCTAAAATTTTCAAAGTTCCTGGTAACCTTATACTTCTAATTTTTCTCAGGGCATTTGATGCCAGTGGTAACAATTCAGGATGAGATTTGACTTCAAAAGCAAAAATGGTACATAAAGTTCCATCCTCCTATCATGAGGGCTGTTAGTATAGAGTTGAGGTTCTTGAATAATATTTTAGTAGCATACCTTTTTAGTACCGTCATAGATTTTCCAGATCGGCTGAGGAAATGAAGGATTGGGCAGTTGTTCCTCTCCAAAGTTGTAAGGAATGGAGGTTCCAGTGAGCGATGTGAAAGTCTTGGATAAAAAGTTCATGACCTCTTAGCTCAACAATTGCCCTTATTGATATGAGTTGATCAGGCACAGAAACTTTTCAAAGTCGTCATGTTGAAGTGATGTGTTATGATTTGAAACTCGGTCGCGTAAAATTGAAGCGAAAGAATTCGCGGAACATTAAAAAGCTTCGAGAATTTCAGACTTCCTGCTCATTTTCATTCAATTTCATTAATTACATTGATTAATTAACTCTTTCTGATTCTATTGAAGAGCTACAAAGCTAATGGTAATCTGGTGACATAGATCATTGTTACGAAAAGACTGATTTCAAGCGTGTAATTGTTTTGGTGGTGTATTATGTACCCGAGAAGGATGGCAGTGCAAAAGGGAAAAATTATAACTAATAAATAGCTAACGATAATACTAAGTAACCAATGATGTGGAACATGGCCATAGCTCGAGGTATTTGAGCTTACAAATTACCTTAGATGAATAATGGAAAGCTGCATATAATTTGGGGAATGTGCTTTTCAGACTTTGAAATTGTTTTTATATACATGAAGTTTAAGCATGCGATGAAGCTGCAAGGCAAAATGTTTGAAATGTGAACATTCTTTGGTAGCCAATGCTACATGATTATCTACATAGCGTCTATATGAAGTCTCAGCTGTTGTATATTCAATCACATCCAAGAATCAGAACCCATCAGATCCATTAAATCCAATGAAACCAGTCAATAAAAAGACCTTATAGTACGGTTTCTTTGCTATTTGATTAGTATGATTCCAAGCACTTGTCAAACGACCATCGATACAAGAACCAGACATATAGAAATTATCGGCCCCACTCCCATCAAACATGTGGGCATAAGCATCTTGTAAAATTGTTAATTTCAAGTTTTCTGAATTCCCAAATTGATCTACTATATATTTTTTGATGAACGGATCCTTATTTAATTCATCCACTTGTAACAAGCATTGATCAATAGGTATTAGGATGTTAGGAACTTGGGTATATTTATCCAAGAAATGTAAAGCATTTGGAACCGCGTCGTCACCCAAATGGACGACACTTGACCCAATCCAATTCGAACATCTGTTTTTACATTCTGCAATGATCTTGTACATCTCTTTGTATAATGATGGGCAAGCCTTTACTCTATGTAAACCTTGACCAGTGAATGATAATCTATAAGGAGCACCATTAAACAAATCATCATCGGCAATAGACCAAAGATGGATCATCTCTCTTTGAATTATAGACCAAAGAGTTAATGATTGTTGGACATATTGTAATTGTCTTTCATGGTCATGTGTCAATCTTGCTCCAGATCTACCATATTGAATACCTATTGAAAATTTATGTTTGATTTCTGGTTCATTGAATTGTTGTAGTCTTTCCAAAAATCTTAGTATTGGTTTTCTATTCATATGTGTGTATGCGTTATAATCACCGATGGAATATAATACTTGACGGATTTCCTCCTTGGTGAATCCCTTAACTGATGAATATTTAGAAACTAATTTTTCAATTGAACTTTCTTTGAGTTTAATATCTCTTTGAATTTGATATCTTGATTTCCCGACTGGCGAAATTTCAGCTGTGGCATAAATGATTAGTTCATCATCGAATAAACCAAGGGCTTTCCCCTCGTCCTTTGGTCTTGAGCTTAGATATGAATAAACCGTCTTGATTGGTTTATAAAGATTAAATTCCATATGACCTTCAATCTCAGGTAATGTAGAATCCATAACCATATAACATAATTTCCCAAAATTCTCTCTCATTCTTTCAGGATTCATAATCTTGTAACGTCTACCAATTTCAAAAACAGATTTATACCATTCAGCATTATCCTCGAAATTTTTATTTTCAATCAATTCTTGACCAGTCTTCATATTGGATGCAACGACCAGACCGGCAAGCACAGAACACATCTCCTTCAATTGTGAAACCATTCTCTTGGATTTAGAGCTATGTGATATGATATCAACTTTATCAGTATATTGTGACACACTTAATGCAGCTTCTAATAGATGTAATAAATGACGCTCTTCTGGGGTTAATCTTAAGGGAATATATTTGACTTGCTTTTTGATACTCTCCACCAGTTGCCTATTGATTGAGCTTTCAGCAGGAACTTGTGGAACGTCAACTTTCTCATCGTCAAGTTCCTCCTCGTCCTGGCTATTAGAGTTATTTGTTACTTTCTGAGTATCTGGGGTTTGTTCGGAGTATAATTTAGTTGAATCGTGTGTCTTTCTCTTACCACCGTTATGTATTAGGTTGAAACAGCCGCCACAGAAGTTCTCTTCACAACTTTTACAAACAACTTCAATTCTCATATCTTGACATTCAGCACATAATTCTTCATTTGGTTGATCATCTTTAGCTTGGTCCATATGGTTCAAATCCGCCAAATCTTTAGTTTCAGAGTCTTCGATCTCGATATCGTTGTCCCCATCGAGGATATCTTTCAAGGTTCTAGATGACATCTCTTAATCTTTGAGTCTAGTCAATAAACCTGTATCTTAGGCCAAGTAAAGTGTATCTATTCTGAAATATTCATCTCATATGCCAAAATATCAAAGAATCTCTTTTCAACTTTTTCCGAAAAGCGCAAAACACGTTCGCGTGAGATCGCGATTTTCGCGCTTCTGTGCTTTGCAACCGTTGACCAATAATCTATTGCAAAATTTGTGCTGATAAGCAGGATTCGATAAGATATTTGGAGCATCATTTTGCTTGTTTAACAGATTGTCTCTAAAGCGTAATGGTGGAATTATCAGTGATGAAAATGTATATCCGTTTTTCAAATGCTGGAAACTCGCAGGATCAAAGTTAAAAGCTTATATATTCGAACTACATCTAGAACGTATAGGCTTGTTTCTTGAATATACTTTTATTGTACAAAATTAACTTAGAGAGATTATTAACGGGGAAACGAACCAAAATTCTATTAGTACTGTAGCTGTGCATATAATTGATGTGAATAAATAGTGTATTTTCTTGACTTTAGTCTATGAAATTTTTTTGACTATTTCAACAAGACAAAGTATGCTAAGATTGCAATAATGATGACAATGATTGCAATGATTAAACCCAAGTTTTGCTCACCACCTGTGACACCGGCGGAGCCAGTGGTTGAAGAACCACCAACAGGTTCACTTTCTGGGTCAACATCACCGATATATAGAGGTACCAATGCTTCTCTGGCGTCTTCTGAGTGTCCGATGTCCTATTGTTTAGTTAGTTTCCCAACAATCTTTTCCGAATCGAAAAGTTAATACGTACGTCAAATGGTCCTGTAGCGTCGGTACCACCACAATCAATCATGACCTCTTCACCACCTCTATCTTACAGTTAGTAGTGCTCTCTTAATTCCCAGTGAGAAAGGCTCAACTTACGGATGCTCATCTAAGAATGGTGTACAGGCATACACTTTCCCATCTATAACCATCCAAAGGTCTTCTGCAGTGTTGTGTTCGGAGATTTCTTCATAGGTGAATATCTTAGCAGACATGGCTGTGGCTGTTGTGCAGTAATTTGGAGATGTAACTATAATTGGAGAACCAACAATACCAGTGTTCAACTAGATCAATTTAAACAAGAATAAAAGAGTGAAGTCACTAAAATTGTGGATTTAAAATCGTTTAAATCAATTCTGATTTGATTTTTTTTTGTTGGTCTTCGTTTCCTGTTGCGCGAAGCAAAAGTAAGAAGCTGATTCCGCGAATTTTGGCTCGCGCCCAATGGAAAAATGCTGATTACTTTTACTTGAAAAGGTTAATGAAACCTGAAGATTTTTGTAGATTGTGGATAAGTTTGTAGGATTAGGTAACTGTTTACAGGCCAATTATAAGAATGGTAAAGTCATAGACTTATGACAGCTTGCATTGTTTTATTTTGGGGACTAATGTACAAAAGGTGATGCATCCATATCGGTCAAATGTTAGCGAAGTGGTATGATCTATGATCTTATATGTGATCGAATTCTTGTTCCTAAACGATAAACCCGCAACTTTTTTGTGATATACTATATTTGACACAAATTTGAATGGGGTTTTAGGAACAATGACTATATTATGGTTTTTTTGATTGATGAGATTGGAAAAATTAAAGTATAATTTAAAAATTTATACCAGCAGCTTTTAAAGCTTCAGCTCTTTTAGCTCTCTTGGCCTGATCTTTAGCATTTAATGAATCGACATCTTTCTTTAATTTACTAACTCTAAAGAATGATTTCTTAGATTTCTTGGATGATTTGAAATCTTCAGCAACAATTTCAACTTTTAATTGATGGTTCATTAGTAAATAATTATTCATTGTATCTTGTGCAATTTTGGCATCTTCTTCATTACTAAATTCTAAAAAGGCAAAATGTCTTGAATTACCAGTTTTCTTATTACGTGCTAATTTGATGTTTGTTATTTCACCAAATTGATTGAAATATTTGGTTAATTCTTTTTCTTCAAATCCATCTGGTAAACGACCAATATATATGACACCTTTCTTTGACTTTTTAGTCTTTTTAGTGGATTTGTTATCAACTTGTGGTAACTTTTTAACTTGATGTGTCTCTTTCTTTTCCTTTTTAGTCACTTTCTTTGATTTTTCTTCTTCTTGTTCTTCATCTTCTTCAGATTCTTCATCTTGATCTTCTTCATCATCAGTACTGGAGAAACCAGCGAAATCTTCATCTTCACTTTCGTCACCTTCTTCAATGGTCTTAGAGACTATAGTGTCAACAGCATCTTCTTCAACTTCACTGACTGATCCACTTGATTCAGATTCACTCAAATCACTAGGTATATGTGTTAATTCCTCTTCATCTTCATTTGATTCTGGTTCTGGTTCTGGGGCTTTCTTAGCCTTAACTATAACCTCCTTGATCTGCTTGCTTGGTCTTTGGACAGTACCTTGCTTCTTTGGCTTAACAACTGACTTCTTTATGATCTTGGTACCCATTTTGCCTTTCCTTTTGGTTCAATAATAATTATCTAGAAGACTAGTTGAAAGTTGATATGAAGACTGTTTTTCTATCATAGATTTTTTTTTTTTTCCTGCAGAAAATTTTTTTAGAGCACCTCATCGGACCAGAGCACCGTAACCATAAGATCTCAACTACAATAATAATACTCATTCTCAAGATGAACGTATAATCAATCTATCTAATTCAATGATTTCTCAATCAGTTTGAATGTATTTCTAAAAGGTAACCCCACAGCATTGTAATAGTCCCCATCTATCTTCTTCATCAACAAAGAACCTCTAAGTTGAACTCTGTACCCAGCAGCAACACCAAGGCCTTCATTTGTATCAACATAAGCTTTCAAGATCTCATCCGAAGCTTCATGATCAAAATGTAATGATGTGGATTCGACAAATGAATCTTGCTGTCCATCATTTATGACAACAACACCACTCAATACATGTTGGATTTTTTTACTATCTCTATAATAAGTTAAATTCTTTAGTTGATCTTCTTTATCTTTTGGCTTTTCGAAAATTTGACCATCAATTTCAACAACAGTGTCAGCTGCTAAAATTATAGTATTCTCCGCTTCTCCTTTAGCCTTCTAAAACCATATATTACTCGTTAGTACTTGTTCCACTTGCAATTCCAGTCTAACGGACTTACCAGCTCTTCATAAACAGCTTGCGCTTTTCCAATTGCTGTGTGCAAAACGTACTTTCTATATTAGTATGGAATCCTTTCAATCATGATCTATCTATTCGACTTACATCTTTTGGAGTATAATCTTCTTTTTTCAAGTCTTCAGGGAAATTGGATGGATAAATTTCAATATTTTCAAAACCCATTTGAGTCAATATCTCAATTCTTCTTGGGGATGTTGAGGCAAGAATGAATCTTTTCTTTGAGATCTTGTCAAAAACTGGGTGTTTGAATGGTTCAAAGCTGGACATGTTATATATTTTCTAATCTATCTATGCGATACTGGATATCTATTCGATGAATGTTGACAGTTACAAACTATTTTACGCGAATTTTAATTTTGTGAAAAAGCTCATCATCACACAGAGACCAATATCTTCTACTATAGAATTATTTATTGATTCCTTTTCCTTCACATGATATAACTACAAGGGCCAAACAGACCTAAATTTCTGAAAGTTACAGGAATTCAACGGCATGTAGATGCTTTGTGTGTCGAAAATCTGTAAAGAATTATATATATAATTACCTCTAGTCCATCAATGGATCTAAAAATCATTCATCTCATCCCCAGTGATGATTATTGATGTACTTCAATACTAACTGAGGTTGAAAGCTGATGTCAATATCCACTAAATATCTTCATCTTATACTCTTTAGAAATAGTTGCTATATCGGAGCCGGTCAGCTCTTCATCTGTAGTCTTTGCACTTTTGAGTAAGGTTTCAATAAAGTATATCTCATTTACACAAAAACACTGGGGTTTACAAATGAGAAGAAGATCTTGATCCAGTCCATCTAGTTGAATAAGTGAAG